>JAZHYW010040027.1:0-129169 GCA_037355805.1 Ixodes ricinus
CACTTACGATGAAAGAACGAGGAGTAGAACAAGTGTACCGGGGCTACAGAAAAGATGGCGGCACTGAGTTTGTTGGCAAGCAAAACAAGAGAAGAATAAAAGGTAGAAAGGGCCTGTCCTCAAACTTTCGTGACATTTTTGCAAATAATATTGCTTCTGGCTCAGTTGCGTCGTCATCATAACTATATATTGTGAAAGGTATTTCATAAGCAAGATTTCACGGTCGAGGACGCGCCCATTCCACGATATTATGCACTGTAATTCATTCCTCAGTTAAAGAGCGCAACTAGGATTCAACTTCTAATAGCGCGACGCAAAGTTGTACCAATCACGGCCCCTTTGGGCGACCTACCAGACGGATAACCCTTCGATTCAGGTAAGATATATGCCACTGAGGTAAACAAATAAATGTTTATTCGTACAAACACGACGTTGTGTATCTTAATCTAGCTTTTCTTTGACTGTTTCGTTGGAATTAAATAACGCAATTTCCTTTTTCTTTTTTGATACCTGAAAATAAAAGTGGATTGTAGGACTGACAAAAAGCTATACAGTTACTTGTTTCACGCTTGAAATAGTGCCTATTACAAAAACAACGTAGAAAATTTATTCTCAATTTAGCGGTTCAAACCGGTTTGAACCGTTACTTTGCTCAACGGAACTGAACCGGAACTGAACCGAAAGTCGTGAACCCGAACCCGAACCGAACCTATTAAAATTTCGGTTCGACATTTAAAAAATGAAGATGTGGTAGACATAGTAAGGACAGAACGAGCGGGTTGGTATGGATAATTAAACTTGCGGAAGAAAAACGTTTTTCGTCCGCAAGTTTAAGTGGTAGACATGATAGGGAGTTTAGGCAGAAAGCAGAACTAACTGGAGACTCAAATGTTAAAGAGAGTGCAAAGAACTCTTAACTCTTCCTGAGTTGATTCCTTCTAATAAAAACCATCAAATGTTTCTTTACGACATTTCTTTCAGACAACTGGTGGATATGAATCCCGATGAAGGGCCGAGGCAGTCCTCGAGGAAGGGGGCATCGGTACATCCGATGGTGTACCAATGCCCCCTTCAGTTGCTGTATCTTTCAAGAACTGGCGAAGTTTAAACAGAAGTGGCTAAGTGCGCACTGAAGTTTTCGTTAAAAATTTTTTGTTCATTCGTTTATTTTGAAACTAACTGTATTTTTAAAACGTAGCTGGATCATTAGATTGCATTCATTCATTTATCAAAAGTTAATTTTTTATAATGTTAATTTTCTACCCTTTCAAAAATAAAACTCAGTTTTCTTCCATGTGAGCTCATGGTTATGGTTTGATAGCAGAAACTTCAGACATATATATGTATTTAAAATGTGTTGAAATGTTTACTAATAATGACGTGCTTTTCGTTGCTACATGCAAATATGGCAGGCATCGAATGAAGTTACAAAGAAGACCTAACGTCCTCGGTGTGACAAACTTCCGTCTCGCCGAGTGTATTTATATGTAAGCGCGCATACACTCTAAGAAATGCCTGCGCGTCTACTTACCCGCAAAACACACAAACAGGCAATCTCTGCGATCTACGAAATCAGCTCAGTGAATGATGAGGCGGAACATCCGTTTAGACCTAAAAATGAAGTCTGCGCTGTGGCATTACGCAATGCAAATCGTCATGCTTGCATTGCGTAATGTCACAGCGCAGACTTAATTTTGAGGTCTAAACGGATGTTCCGCCTCATCATTCGCTGAGCTGATTTCGTAGATCGTAGAGATTAGCTCGTCGAGTGTTTTGCGGGTAAGTAGACCCGCGGGAATTTCTTAGTGTGTAGGGTCGGAAAAGAACATGTTCTATTATTCACTCCAAAGAAAGTCGTCTGCCTACATCATTGCTGAACACTGAGGGAGCCAATCATCTAATTGTATGGGGCAGCCTAACGAATGGCGAAGCCAAGCAAAAGTTTAAAGGAAAACTAAGTTTTCGCATTGCTTAATATCACAGCACGGACCTCGTTTCTGTGTATAAAGATGTGCTCGGCCTTGTAATTCGCTGAGATGCCCTGTGAATTGCGATGATTCGCTCTCCAAGAGACCCGCGGGAAATCAGACGGAGAGCTTTTTTTATAGTATTGCATAAAACGGTATGTGGGCTATCAAAAACGAGACTGAACGTTCTTCATTTGGCCATAAAACGCAACCTGTACGCTTTTCCAGCACATCGGAATATGTGCCGTCCAATGTATAAACAGAACATGTTCCGCCGCGGTTTATCACAGAACATGTGACGCTCTCTCTTATGATGGTACATTTCCCGTAGCTGTGTAAGTCGCACTTGCACCATCATGACGCTATACGGAACTCACGGTGTCAACCCTTGAGCCAGCCACATGTCCCATATTGTCATGCGCGTCACCGAGCGAGCGCGTGCGTGACCGAATGGTTACCGTGCTTGGCTATCGCATGGAGGCTCCAGGTTCGATTCCATTTATTTATTATTTCAACTTAACGTTCTCGTAAGTTCGAGCACCTTGTTGTCCGATCGAGTTACGAATGTTCTACGCGCCGACCGTTCTACGCCGAATGTTCCAGAAACCCAATCGGGTACAAAAGATGCTCCGCGTGGCGGTCCGGAGTCAGTCTCGCTCTTGCGCTCGCTCGATCGTGCTTCTCCACCGATCTTCAACGCCTGCGACGCTACCGCTTTGTATTTTTTTTCGGCACAAGTTCGGCAAATTAAACATTCAGTTTCTGTTCATTCATCGCCTCTTCATCTGTAATTCGTGACAATATCAAGTAGCTCCGGAACCTGTTCTGTAGTGAGCATACAGAACATGCTGTGGCAACAATGTTAGCATGCATCTGTCCCGTACTTAGACGTAATATTTTCTAACAGTGCACGCTTTGCCGCCATGGAGCCTCCATGCATCTTCGTAAACTTGGCCATCGCAGAGTCAATAGGTGGGACCCACAGGGGTTTTACATGGGCAGCACAACTCGGGCACGCCCACGCTTAGCCACCTTGGAGCCCACATCATTGCATTGGGCCCCCGTAGAGCCGAGGTGGGTCCCACAGGGTTTTTATACGGGCAGCCCAAGTTGGGTATGCCTGCGCTTTGCCGCCGTGAAGCCTCCTTCTTTCTCAAGCTTGGCCCCCGCAGAACCGAGATGGAACCCACAGGTTTTTTACATGGGCAGCCCAACTCGGGCACGCTCACGTTTAGCTGCCGTGAAGCCCACATCATTACATTTGGCCTCGATCCGTAGAGCCGAAAGCGGTCCCACGAGGGTGCTATATGGGCAGCCCAAGTGGGGCATGCTAACGCTTTGCCGCCGTGGAGTCCACAGCTTTGCTCTCTTAGCCCTCGCAAAGCCGAGGGTAGACCCATGGGGGTTTTATATGGGCAGCCGAAGTCGGGCATGCCCACGCTTCACCGCCGTTGACCCCCCGGCCGCCACTTTGGCCCCCACGGCCGCCACCTTGGCCCCCACGGCCGAGGTGGGACCCACGGGTGTCTTACATATGGGTAGCCCAAGTTGGGCATGCCCGCACTTTGCCGTCGTGGAGCCTCCTTCTTTCTCAAACTAGGCCCCCGCAGAACCGAGGTGGGACCAGGGTTGGGAAGTAATCCGTTACATGTAACGGATTACTTGTAATTTGTTACTTTTTCAATTAATTTTGTAATTGCCACGTTACTTTTTTGTGACAGTAATTTGTAATGTAATTTCGTTACAAAATATTGGTAACGGATTACTTTAATTACTCGTTACTTTTTTTAAAAATATGAACATAATAAAGAAACTGGAGCAATATGAGCAGGCAATTCAGAGGCATAGAGAGAGCAAGTTCAACAAATTTAAATAGAAACCATCGTGAAGAGAAGAACAACCGAAGAAAAAAAAACGAATCTTCGTCCGACCGGTTACCAGAACCACTAGAAAGACGTGAAAATACGATGTGAAAAACAAAACAAAGACCAAGAAGACATTTCCAAGTTGACTTAGCTTCTTTCGATCGCCTTCCATCACATTTTTCTTCTGAGAAACCTCTTCGTGTCTAACTGTTTTTGACTTTTACATCACTTGAAACGCCCGTTTCCAATGGGAGCTTTCAGAGATGGCAAAATTACTTTCGAAAAGTAATTGAATTACATTACTAATTACTTTTCTGGCAACTGCAAAATGTAATTAAATTACATTACAAATTACCGCAGACTAAGGGTAATGACATTACATTACAATTACTTTCCAAAAGTCATGAAATTACTTTGACATTACTTTGGATACCTTGAGGCAGTAATTCGCGCTCATTTTATTTACCGTATACATCAACAGATTGTTTACAAAACAAGCCTTCGTTTGCCCACACAGCGCATATGCAGGAACCAGATCCGGAAGAAGCGAGGCGCTGCGCATGCGCAGTGCCGACAGCAGCGCCACCGCAGTGATGTGACATCAAAGAGCTGAGTTGGTCTATATGTACCAAAGCTCAGACCTTCCTGTTTACACCGCAACAGCCTTATGCGCCTCAATATGAACCATACTGAAGAGTCGTTTTGCTGGCGCACACGACATAAGTGCTAAACATGATAAATAGCTTCTTTAGATGTGACTCAGAAAGACAGTCGACTCACCGGTTTCGCTGTTCATTCAACGGTGAAGGTTATTACTAAAAGGGTGATATGTTTTCGTCTTCCTGACTTAGAAGTTGTAGTCCGTGTCAGTTTGTTAAGTCGGGCAATGGCAGCTCATTCTTACAAGGAGTCGTCACGTGAAACGTTTCCCTTCCGCCTCGGACGCAATCTGATTCTATTTTCCCGAGAGCACTATACTCGTCGATAACTTTTCTTGGAAATGCAGTGGACGGGAGGAGAGCCGGCGCACAGCTTTATTCAGCGCTCAAAATGGGAGGGAACGCGTGCCTTTACCCTCCACTGCATTGCCAAGAAAAGTTGTCACCGAGTATAGTTTACCTATTCTCGGTCGTTCCTTTCAAGAAACATTTTTCCGAAACACCCGAAAAGTCCAAGCTTTTTCGCATTGCCAAACAAAGGGCCCGGATAATTGCTAAGCAGAAGTGTCACCAGTTGGGGAATGACGCGAGCTTCCTAAAATGTGTACTTTCCCAACAAACGGGGGGCGATATCTGCTTGTAGGCATATTCCCGAATAAACTTCCCAAGGGAAGGCAGCGAGGCATACCGCGAGCGGCACCTGCTTTGCTCCAGGACGCACGAAACGTTCTGGGGCTTTGACAAGGCATTTGAAATAACTATTTATTCCGGTCGTTTGTTGTTCACAATGGTCGAACCTTACGGTCTGACCTTGCTTGACGAAAGTACAAGGTTGCGGATGTATTTGTGTTGTCCTCTCAGGTTTTAAATTATGTTTAACTCACTGGTCATGTGCCCGTCACCTTGTAGCTTATGAGCCACTCATCCTTAAGCTGACGCACTGCCAGCTTAGGAATGAACGGTGGAAGCTATGTGTTTGTTGGAGCAGTCACACGTCTATCGTTCGCCACGTAACCACGCTCTCGTTCATACCCGCACGCAGAGAAAGGGACGGGACACGTGGTTAAAAGAAGGTGTTTAATTGATTCTGGTTAGCTTGCAGCTCCCACAGCACTGTCAGCTTAGGGATGAACGAAGTATAGTATCGTCGTGATGACGCGACGCCGTGAATCTGTCGTGCATGGAGTTCGTAAGCCGTTGCCTTCCAGCGATGTCTACACGTAAGGTTTTCTCCTTCGCCTTTCCAGCCCTCCTTTGTGCGTCTGTCCAGCTCTTCGTACAAGGCTTTGCGCTCAGGTGGCCGTAGATTATTTCCTTTGACGCTCTTTCACAACATTTCACCCTGCAAAATAATTTTTCTCTTCTTTCTTAAAGCTTGCAAACGAAATTTCTGATTTTGGACAAAAGTAACTTCAAAAGTAATGAGTAATTGTCTCGAAATACTGCCTGGAAGTAATTAATTGCATTACTAAATTACTAGCCTAGAAAAGTAATTCATTACATTACTCACTACTCCAAAAAGTAATTTAATTACAGTAATTCCATCACAGTAAGGTCATTACAGTAATGTCATTACTGCCATCTCTGGCTTTCGTAGATCGGTTCCTTACCTCCGCATCTCCTAGCGGAGGTAGACGCTGCTACTGAGCATGCGCACCGCTAGCTCTGTCTGCACGATTCCAGGGATCATTTCCTTTCGCTGTAAGCTAGCGGGATGGCGGTTGTGGTTGCAGCTTTCGTTGCCTTGTCAGCTTACAGGTGAACCTTGCACCTACAATCTTTCTTTCAAGTAAAATATTTTATCTTTACAAGGACTACCATAATGCGGGTGTATGAGAAATTAAAAGTAGTATTGCAGAACATTTTCGAAAACACCAAAATTGTCTCGATTGTTTTTCTTGATAAGCGTGCTGGAAAAGTAACGTGAAAGTAATTTGTAACGTAAAGGAATCCGTTACTTTTCAGCGAAAGTAATTTGTAGCGGTAATCCATTACATCAGGACCTTGGTAATTTGTAATTGTAATCCATTATATTTTTGGAGTAACGGGCACAAGTCTGGGTGGGACCCACGGGGGTTTTACATGGGCAGCCCAACTCGGGCACGCCCACGCTTTGCCTGTATCTTCGCTAACTCGGCCCCCGCATTGCCGAGGTAGGACCCAAGGTGGTATTGCACGGGCAGCCCAAGTTGGGCATGCCCCACTGAAGCCCACATCTGCCTTAACTCTGCCCCCGCGCAGCCGAAGTGGGTCCCAAAGCAGTATTGCGCGGGCAGCCCTAATTGGCCGTGCCCTCGCGTAGCCGAGGTAGGACCCACGAATGTATTGCGTGGGCAGCCCGTATTGGGCATGTCCACGCTGCGCCTACGTGGGACCAACGTGGGTTTGTAAGGGTCTCCAGAGCCCGGGTGGCATTCAAAACGCCGAAAATCAGAATGCCGAATTATCGGAATGCCGAAATTTAAAACACCGAAAATTCAAAAAGCAGAAAGTACAAAAAGCCTAAAATTCTAGAAGCCGAAAAGTCAAAACATCGAAACATTAAAATGCCGAAACATCAAAATTCTGGCATCACCTAGTTATAGTGGAATATAAAGTTTCTTGGCAACATAAATTTTCTTGGCAATGTGATCAAAGTTAGGGGAGAGGTTCCGGCGGCCGGTGTACGCGCTTTCGCCCCTTTTTTCTTAAACTAGCCATGAAAGGTTATCCCCGAGTATAGCATCCCTTCACATGGTTCAAGCCTTCGAAAGATGAAAAATATATTTCTGCACATCTCGTCGCATAGCAGAGTGATTCCTGATTTATTGCATTTCAGACAGATCAGTTGTGTGCAATTCCTCGAAGAAACGGTCGACATTGTTCCGGTTACCCAGAGCAGCTGCCAAACGATTTTCGCGCAACTTTTGCTTCTTGCTTTGGGAGCGGCGAGTTTGGCCTTTGATCGCTTCCTCGATGTCGTCTTTGAATCTAGCTTGCTCCCTTTTCATGGTGGTGATGAGCCGGAAGACGCTTACGTGGTGTCCGCCAACCATAACCTCCCATCGTCGGTGCCATGCCTCAACGGCGTTGTTGCCCTTGGAAATCCGTTCTGAGCGTCAGTATATTCTACTGATACTGGTGCCCTTGCAGAACGAGTTAAATAGGTTCGTGTCAGTGGAAAGTGATCTGGCGGAAAAAGAACAAGTCGTAGTTACAAAGCGCGTCATTTCTTTTTCACGTGGTGTTCGGCGTTATGTCTTTTCGGCATTTTGATTATTCGGTATTTTGATTTTTCGACATTTAAATTTTTCGGCACTTCAATTTTTCGGCGTATTGACGTTCGGCCTTTTCATAATTCGGCTTCTTGAATTTCGGCGTTTTGATAGGGACCCCCAGAGCCCCCATTGCCCACATGCGCCCTACATGGGCCCCACCTCTTTTGCTACCTGGGGTCCTCTTACAGGGGGGCATATTTGAACATGTCAGTAGGCAAAGGGCGAGAGACACATAAAGCCCGACGCTGTGCTGCGTCCCCTGCCCCGGTCACGGGTTCTTCTAACGACAAAAATTCACCAGCATATTCGCGTCTTTGAAGTTCACCCTAATATCCCGCTACCACCTTACCTGGTGTAGCTCTGTTATCGTTGTCCCTCTTTTTTATAGAGATTTTGCCTGGGACAGATAGTCGCTTGCTTCTTCCAGAAGTCGACTTTATCGTGATGTGCACACCATGCAAGATTCCAAGAAAGGTCAACCACCCGTTGCGCATCAACTACCCGTTGGCGGTATTAAAAAATACACAAGGAAAGCACACGTGCGACGTGTTATCTGTACAGGTCGTTCTTTCCAATGATATCATGCGGGGGTATGCTCTGTTAATCTTCCCGGATATCTAACGCGCTTATCTCGTACTTGACCTTCAGGGCTCGAGGGTTTCAGTCAGGAGATCGCTTTGATCTAAAAGGTTCGCGGATGGAACCACTGACCACGATGTCTGTTTTGGGGAATTGGAAGGCAGCTTCGGTGCATCAAGATAAAGGTAGCATTTTTTTTAATAAATCAGGTTTATTTGATTTAAATCAGAATAATTTTATTAAAATTAAATTCATTTGATTTAAATCAGATTAATATTATTTCAATCATTGTAGCTCGAAAATATTGACTTTTCATAACTACATCTATTTTTAAATATGGTAGATTGATTGATCAATCAGTCCGATCACTGATAACAATGCGGGGAAAAACTTACTGTAAATTTAAAGTACACGTTCATTAACATATTTTTTATTGGTGTAACCCCAGTCATTATAAAAAAAAACAGCTTGATATTTTTTATTTAGTTAGAAAGCTTCATTTGCTTTTTTAGCGCGCTCTAATTTGCTCGCAATAAGACATTGCCTTTCTAGTTTTTGTATCTTTCACTTTCCGATTTGTTTTCATAGGACGTTGCTGGCGAACGAAGTGGTATGTAAAAGAAAGCTAAATAATATGATTTGTTTAGATGAGCAATGATTTCTGCTCATGTTCAGCCTGATATAAATTGTCTTGCTTGATGATATTTTGATTACAGTAAAAAAACACATGCCCATAGAAAGCAACAAATGACATACAAATGGGAAATAAAAACTAGTTTCGGAATTATTTAACGGGACCGGTTTCATATATAAATAATCATAGTACAACTGGTCTGATTTAAATCACTAAGTAAATCATGATTTAAATCACCTTGATTTTTTCCACCCTGATCAGAGTAGATCAGGTAGTGTAACGGAATTAAAATCAAATGTTGGGCTAGTTGGTTGAACATCATACGAGGGTGTATTTTCTAAGCTTCACAGATTTGTTAAAAAAAACAAAAAAACGTGAAAGCTACACTTTTGCGGCTTGTGCAGGTGAGTTATACGGCCAGGGGGACATAGTATAGGGGGCTAATCGTTATGGTTATGTAAAATTTGTTAATTAACTTTTTAACTGGTGAAAATACACATATGGTTTTAATGAGAAACTTGCTAAGCGTCATCGAAAACTACCAAATCAGTACTTTTTAGAGACTTTGTGCGCGTAAGAAGCTCAGTAGTGCGCTAAAGTTACCACTCATTGAGCAGGTACAAGGCTTCTGGTGCGATAACGCGCCCGCGTGATTTTCCTGTCTCTTATCATAGGCCTTGTACCTGCTGCACGAGTGGTGACTTTAGCGCACTACTGCACTTCTTAAGCACTCAAAGTATTTCTAAATATTATTGATTTAGTGGTTTTCGATGACGCCACAAGTTTCTAATTGAAACCATATGTCTATTTTCACTAATTAAAAAGTTAATTAACAAATTTTACTTCATTAGTCGACTGATCGTTAGAATTAGCCCCGTATACTATGTACCCCGGGCCGTATAACTCACCCGCACAAACCGCATAAGTGTAGCTTTCACGGCTTTTTTAAAACAGATCAGTGAAGCTTAAAAAAGCGCACGAGGGTAGGAACATGGAGGGGACAGGACAAGAGCTACTCACAGCTGGTACTTTATAGAGAAAGACGAGAAGGAAGTGTGGAATGTGATGACTGGAAATTATAGAAAAATAAGAATTGTCTATTATAAAAACTTACATAATTATATGATAACACTATAAAACATTTAAATTTAAGAACAATCAAAAGCAAGAACACTGAAAAGAAAAGGAGGAAGATAAACACGAGAAAACTTAAAATAAATGAAAGAAAACAAAAAAAACTTTAAAGAGGGCAGAAACGGTTATGAAAAGAGCTTGAGGTTGTGGGGATTCCCTTGCTGCTACCCGTCTCGGAGAATGACACGACGCACTGGTTCAACAACACGTAGTCATTTATTCACTGTCATCGCCCGCGCCGTGATCCCAAGAGACCTCGCGCCTACGCTGCGACGGGAGCGCCGCTCGCTTCGCGGCCAATTTCCCCTGGCCCCCTGGTGGTGGAAATGACCACTGAGGATTTGACAGGCGGGCAACCTGGGCCAACGCATTGGATCCCCAGGTTGCCCACAGGGTAAATCAGCTCTTTCCCAGTCAATGTGACTAACGACGCACTGATGCACTTGCAGACTTGTGCTCGTTACTTGAAAAATGTAATGGATTACAATTACCAATTACCAAGCCTCAAATGTAGTGGATTACCGTTACAAAGTACTTTCGCTGAAAAGTAACGGATCACTTTACTCGTCACGTTACAAATTACTTTCACGTTACTTTTTCCGTACACTTATCCAGAAAACAAAAGGAACAATTTTGATATTTTTCGAAAATGTTCTGCAACACTACTCCTCATTTCTCATACGCCCGAACGAATGCAAGTTTCAAGTAAGTCGGTATTTTGTTAGACAAAAAAGTAACTACATAAAAGTAACACATACTGCGTACACGCCTGATAACATTTTAGCTGAAGCTCATCAGGAGAGTTTTTCGTGCATTTAACTGTCAATCTGTTAATATTGCACATGCGTTCGTGGGCATGATGACAAAATGTTCTAAAATGTCACTGTAGAAAACTAGAAATCTCCTCGCAGATTTTATTCTTCGGTAATTAACAGGTGCTTTTCCAGCGTTTTCTCATATGCCCCACTAGGCGTCGAGGCTCAGTCTACCCTCCATTATAATTAGCCTTTTTTATTTTAAAGCAATATCCCATATTAAATAACCCAACTTTTAAAAGGGAAATGTTTATTGTTTCGAATGTATTGGTTAAAATAAAATAGAAAACGTTTTTTTATATGCCCTCACCATCGTGTTGAGTACAGAAGAAAAACAAAAAGAAGAAAGAAACGCAATGTGCAAATTCCATCAGTTAACGTATACGTAATCAGTCTGCTTTTTATAGCAGGGGAAGGAACGCCCAACGGACAATCAACCCTCTGGCTGGAAGGTCAGCTATTCTTAAGAGGAAGTAAGCAATAAAAGCGAAAAAGGCAAACTTTACGAGCTGATAAACTCTTCCATGTTTATGCGCGCTTCATGCCGAAGTGCGTGAATCACACAAAAGATAGTGCAGCGGCGGAAAACGTCAACATATAACGTCACTGTCGCTGAATGAGTGTTTGTTATTGGCGTCGTATTTATTTTAGCGTTTAAGTATTATATATTATGATATTGTTGACACTTTTCATTTCGGTTTTTCTAGTTGTGCAATAATTAGCTTCGTTGTTTATGATTTGAATGTTTTTGGCCCCTTTGTTCCCACCTCAATCTGAACTTCAGCTGAACTTCAAGCCCTACTCGAGGCAGACATCATTGAACCAGTGGAAGGACACAACCCGTCGGATTCCCCAAAAGTGATCGTCCCAAAGGCATCGCATCCAACCCAGGTCGCATCTGTGTGGAAATGCGCAAAGCTAATGTGGCCATCCAAAGGGAGCGAGATCCCACGCCGACCCTCGAGGATATGGCTGCTGAACTGACACATTCCAGGGTGTTTTCAAAGATTAACTTACGACACGGTTATCACCAACTGGGGATGGACCAGAACTTTCGTACGATCACCACCTTTGTGACATCATCTGGCCTGTTCATATACAAGATGACGTCCAGGCAGGTAACTTCGCAGCCATCGATGCGCCAACACCGGCAGCGGACAAGGCCGAAAAGGCTCGTGGAACAGTGTTAGGTCTTCTCCTCTTGCAGACAGCATCCAAATGGGGGAGAGATGTAGTGTCAAGTTTCGGTTTGTGTTTCAACTCCGCAACTCCCAGCAAGTGAATGATCATCGACTACCGAGAAGCATGCCGGGACGGGCCTCCCGCGGTGTGAGCTGAGCGCCACGAAGCGACCTCCAGCAATCCTATGTTTATGCCAGTAGAAAACAGTGTTAGAACCACTACAAGAGGGAAAGGAGAAGGCCAGGGGACGTCAGAACTCAGAACAGGCTGGATTGATTATGCTCCGAGGAAGTGAGGGAGAGGAGGAGACGAGAGCGCGCGGACGTCAGAACGCCGAGCTCTGGTTGGACCGATTAGTGGTGTAGACATAAAGCTAGCAGCCTTTGTCATCCACTGCACTCGTCAAACGCGTTAAAACGCGGAATGCCGGCGTCCAGCGTTTGGCTTTTTCATTCGAACGCGCTCGACGAGTGCAGTGCAGACAAAGGCAGCCTTTGTCTCCACTGCGCTCGTCGAACGCGTTAAAACGAGGAAAGCAGGCGACTAGCGTTTGACTCTACGAGTTTGAACACGTTCGACGAGTGCAGTGGAGACCAAGGCAGCTAGTTTTCGGACTACCCACTAATCATTCGAATCAGAGCTTGGCATTCTGACGTCCACGCGTGCTCTCGTATCTTCTTCTTCCTCAGTTTCTAGGAGCATTACCTACAAATCAAGATACTGCTTCACCGGAGTACGTATTCCATCTCAAAAGTAGGTTTGACACCACCTAGCATAATTAAGGCCTGCGAAGGACCTCTTCTTCCTCCATGGAATGCCATCAGAGTCGGATGGCGCCGACTCAGCCATTCGACCCCAGCCCGATGCCGAGCGCATTTCGACGCGTTGATTGGACACGAGGCCCAGCCGAGCGCTGACGCAGCACTCGTGTTCAATCTTCTGTCTTCGCTCGATCTCAGCGTGATGACGTCAAACTTCTAGTTCACGGGCTTTGATTGTTCTATGAGTTGTCTGAGCCCGAAATCTCTGCTTTTGTAACAAATATTCGTTCGCGATAGCAAACTGCCGTTAGGAGGAACTTAAACGCCTCTAGCTTGACAGTAAATGACAATTTGCGAATGCTCTTCTGGAATAAGCTAAATATATAAAAAATAAAACGATAGCATTTGTTTTCAGTTCTTCTAAAGTGTTATTATTTCTTCCTGGGGCCTAGACGTCTGCGCTTATTTTTTATCTTGTACGGTCTATGGGATCTTGATTCTTGTTGCAGGAGAAGTAAATATATTAGTCCTATGCCTTGAAGTTCTGCAAATAGGTATGTTATTATTTCTTCCCGGGGCTAGACGTCTGCGCTTATTTGTATCATGTACGGTCTATGGGATCTTGATTCTTGATGCAGGAGAAGTAAATATATTAGTCCTATGCCTTGAAGTTCTGGAAATAGGTAGGTCAATTTGCCAATTTCCGGGTTCCCACAGGTATAAGATCCGTGGCTTTGTTATTAAACAAAAAAAAATCATAATTTTTTTGTTCATTCAATTAGGCTCGGGCGCTCATGCGACAGCCGACAGATGGCGCAAGTTTGCAGCTGCTCGCTTGTCCCAAAATCTTGGGTTGGTTCCATGCAAGAGCACCCTCTTTTAAAATTAAAAGGTGTGCATCACTAAAATGACTTTGCTGAATGGGTGTAGTCATGGGTGTAAGCCTCTTCAACAGGCCTTTTACACCCTTAAGGGTGTCAAGATTTTCATGTGTACTGTAGCACATTTTTGAACATCCTTGCCACATTCTTAAAAATTTGAAAAGAGTTCCATGCAACAGCACCTTGAAGGGATGTAACCATGAGTGAGAATCTCGAAGTACCTGGCGGGAGTCAGTGACAGAAGCGGGGGTCGGGAGGAGAGGAGGAAGCTTACTGAAGCAAGTTGATGAGAACTCTACTTCATATGTTTTAAAGTATCTTTTCAGTTTTTTAGGATTTGTCTTCATTTCTTCTAGAAGCATAAACAGGGCTTATATACTTTATTTGTGTTCATAAACATCTTTCGATGAACGCTTGTGTTCTCTCTGTAATATGCTATTTTCCCTCCAACTGGGGGACACATGTTTGACTCCCTTCCCCCTTCATTATTCCTTAAGGCCCCCTTATGTCCTCCCCCCCCTCCGGCTTGTTTTTTTGTTCTTTAGCATCCAACTTTTTTAAAATACCTCTCACAATAGGTCTTAATAGGCTAAATTATTTGAGCTCAATGAGTGTTTTATAGAATTTTATATTTGACAGTAATTGGCAAGGTTTTGCAATATCTTCAGTGTGGCCTAGACCACACTGAAGATTCTTATAAATCTACAAACCTTGGTGTGAGATCTTCTAATTATAAATAAAACACGGTGTTTACTTGATACCGAACGTGACGTTCATTTTTATATGCTATAATCTTTAAAATCTCAATATGAATATAGATTTGCGCAAATACAGCATTTTATTCATTTCAAAGCCACAATCGACCCGGAGGCGGTAGTCGGTTCAGGCCGGATACTGGCTGATATTATGGGCAGAGATGGCAGTAATGACATTACTGTAATGGAATTACAGTAATTAAATTACTTTGTGGAGTAGTGAGTAATGTAATGAATTACTTCTCTAGGCTAGTAACTTAGTAATGTAATGAATTACTTTCAGGCAGTAATTTCGAGAAAATTACTCATTACTTTTGAAATTACTTTTGCCCTAACTTAAAAAAGTTCGTTTGCAAGCTTTATAAAAGAAGAGAAAATTGTTTTGCATGGTGAAATGTTGTGAAAGAGCATCGGAGGAAATAAACGACGGCCACCTGAGCGCAAAGCCTTGTACAAAGAGCTGGACAGACGCACTAAAGAGGGCTGGAAAGGCGAAGGAGAAAACCTTACGTGTAGACATCGCTGGAAGACAACGGCTTACGAACTCCATGGCACGACAGATTCACGGCGTTGCGTCATCGGAACGATACTATACTTCGTTTATCCCTAAGCTGACAGTGCGGTGGGAGCTGCAAGCTAACCAAAACAGATCAAACACCTTCCTTTAATCACCTGCCCCGTCCCTTTCTCTGCGCGTGGGTATGAAGGAGAGCGTGGTTACGTGGCGGAGGATAGACGTGTGACTGCTCCAACAAACACGTAGTTTCCACTGTTCATCCCTAAGCTGTTAGTGCGTCAGCTTAGCGATGAACGGCTGATACGCTAAAAGGCGACGGGCACATCACCAATGAGTTAAACATAATTTAAAACCTGAGAGTACAGGACAAACAGATCCCCAGCCTTGTACCTTCGTAAAGCAAGGTCAAACCGTCAGCTTCGACCATTACAAACAAGAAACGACCGGTATAAATAGGTAATTCCAAATGCCTTGCCAAAGCACCAGAACGTTTCATGCGTAATCGAGCAAAGCAGGTGCCGCTCGCGGTGTGCCTCGCTGCCTTCCCTTGGGGAGTTTATTCGGGAAGAAGCCTACAGGCATATATGCCCCCCCCCCCTCCCCCGGCCCGGTTTGTTGGGAAAGTACAGAATTTAGGAAGCTCGTGCCATTCTTAAACTGGCGATACTTCTGCTTAGAAATTATCCAGGCCCTTTGTGTGACGACGGACAAAAACTTAGGCTCTTTGGGTGTATGGGAAAAAATGCTCTTTGAAAGGAATGACCGAGAATAGGCTCTTGAGAAAATAGAATTAAATTGCGTCCAAGGCGGAAGAGAAAAGTTTCACGTGACGACTAAGAACGAGCTGCAATTGCCCGACTTAAAAAACTGACTCGGGCTACAACTTCTAAATCAGGAAGAGGGAATTATATCACCCTTTTAGTAAGAACCTTCACCGTTGAATTAACAGCGAAACCGGCGAGTCGACTGTCTTTCTTAGTAGCATCTAAGAAGCTATTCATCATGTTTAACACCCATGCAGTGTGCGTCAGCAAAACCACTGTTCAGTATGGTTCACTTTGAGGCACATAAGGTTGTTGTGGTGTAAACAGGAAGATCTGAGTTTTGGTATATATAGACAAACTCAGCTCTTTGACGTCACATTACAGTGGTGGCGCTGCTGTTGGCACTGCGCATGCGCAGCGCCTCGCTTCTCTCGGATCTGATTCCTGCACACGCGATGTGGGGGCAAACGAGGGCTTGTTTTGTAAACAGTGTGTTGGTGTATACGGTAAATAAAATGAGCACGAATTACTGCCTCAAGGTATTCAAAAGTAATGTCAAAGTAATTTCAAAGTAATCTCATTACTTCTGGAAAGTAATTGTAATGTAATGTCATTACATTTAGTCTGTAGTAATTTGTAATGTAATTTATTTACATTTTTTGCAGTTTTCAGAAAAGTAATTAGTAATGTAATTTACTTACTTTTTGAAAGTAATTTTGCCATCTCTGATTATGGGGTGAAGCCATCACCTAGACGCCCTTGAAAGCCGCTGTCAACCCGAAAGCCATACACTCTAAGAAATGCCTGCACGTCTATTTACCCGCAAAACACTCGAAGAGCCAATCTCTGCGATCTACGAAATCAGCTGAGCGAATGGTGAGGCGGAACATCCGTTTAGACATAAAAATGATGGCTGTGCTGTGGCATTACGCAATGCAAAGCGACATGCTTTCATTGCGTAATGCCACAGCTCAGATTTTATTTTTATGTCTAAACAGATGTTCCGCCTCATCATTCGTTGAGCTGATTTCGCACATCGCAGAGATTGGCTCTTCGAGTGTTTTTGCGGGTAAGTAGACACGCTGGCATTTCTTAGAGTGTAGCCAGAACCGGCCCGTAATCGGCAACCGATCTCGGCCCGTTGCCGAACAATTCGATTCAACCTTTGTCGGGTTGGAGGTAGAAGCCGCTGTCGGCCCAGAATCGGGCTGTCGGCCCAGAATCGGGCTGTCGGCCCAGAATCGGCGGCCGGCGTCGGACCGGGTTCTGCTTGATGTAGCAAACCCGGAACTGGGCCGAGACTGGCAGCCGATGCTGACCCGATAACTTCTCCCGGGACCGGCCCGCTCTCGCGCCACTTATCTTTGCTACTTGGGCAGATAAAAAGAAATTTTCGGCTTAACCAAGATAAAACGTTTTCTGTGGATACCAGATAAATTATTTTTATGCTAACGCATTAAAAAATATTCAAGGTGACCCAGATATTCTCCACTAATATAGCCGTCACATGTTTACAATAAAAGTTGCGACAAAATAGGGGATACATCCGCTACCGCGTTTAGAGTGCAGGTTATGGGTTCATTCCTGTTCACGCTAATGTTCATATAAAGCCGCCTCAAATGTGAACTAAAGATGTCAGGTGACAACGCGAGCTGTTGGCCAGCTAATTTTGTTTTTCTTCTTTTCTTAAAGCCCCCGTCCCTAGCGGGTTTCCTCAAGCGATACGCTCCATCATGAGCCAGGAGACGGTGTTCATTGCTGGCCAAGGATGCAGCTGGTTTAAATGTTTTAAATACAAAGTCTTCTTGCACTTAAAGAGCGGAAACAATTTTTCCAGTGACCACAGCAAAGCGCCAGCTCTTGTACAGGGAGCGAAGAGACAACAGCTATACTTAATGGTCGGCGTGGGTAGAGATCAACGATAATATTAATTCTGCCAGTATTGTTTTATTCAAGCAAATAAACGTCTAGCAAACTTTTTCCAGGTAGGTTTTAATCCAGGAAACAGAACAATGCGCGAAGAGGACGTGTGAAGTAACTTGGTTGAATAACTCGATTTTCCCCAGTTTTGTTCTCTCCCACTCTCAGTCACACTCTTCGCCCCTCCTCTTCCCCACAGGAGCGGGTCTCTGAGCTACTCCCCGCAGAAAGGACGAAGGTTTGCCTCTTTCTCGATTGGGAAGGAGGAACTGAGCGAGAGTTTCCTCCTTTCTGGCAACTCGTCGGCCTTCAAGAAATATAAATATAGAGGGACGGACACGTGTGCTGTCCGTGTCTGCCCCTCTATATTTAATTCTTCCTTGAGTTTTCCCTTTTTGAATAAATTTCCCGAATTTCAGAATAGGGAACGTCATTTTGAGTTCGTACGCACCTGATACACAGAAGAGAGCGATGCATTCAGTAATTGTGACGGAATCTGGGGCACAAGAGAGCCCTGACCCAACAGCTCTCGTCTTTCCCCTTTTCCGGGAAAGAATATGAGCTACTTGTTGGGCAATGTCGAAGGGTCGAGATAAGCGTCCATTCTAATACGTGCCGTGCCTTAGATAACGCCGCCTCTTTCTCTTCTTTTTTTCTTTCAGCCCATTGCGTGTAGGTTGTTCGGGGGAGCTGATAGACGGCAAGGCTGAGCCGATGTCACTCGTCTAATGCAGGCAGCAGTGGTATCAACCGTGGGACGACGTCCTCCATGCCGTACAGTAAGTGGCTACTTTGTCTTTGGGCGGGTCTCACCTGACATATGTTACCTTGCCGTAGAAAGAGGGTTTCCTCTGGTTGTACCTGTCTGAACTCGAAGGTCAGCGTATTCGAAAAATCTGGCGTGCCACTGCACTACGAAGTGTCAACGGTCAACGCGGCGGGACATAACCGTCGTGTTTCAGGGACATTCTCAATTTTCCATAGTCCAACGCGTAGAATTCGAACAATACTTGGTTTACGGAACAGTATAACGAACGATGAGTGAGCTGGAGAATTACAGTTATGGTAAAAGAGAAATGTTAGCCGAGACGTGGAACGCACAAAAAACGTAAAAATGTGTCTTTTGTTTCCTTTTTTTTTCGAACTGCCTTATTATTTTGTTTTTTTCTACTGACACCGCGTCTGCTTAGACAGTGTCGATTGATGAAAACCGCGGCGCCGTTCGATTCTCACCGACTCAAGTTAAGATCAGAAATGGTAGTAAACATATTCCATGCGACGTGCAAGTTCAGGCGCTCTTCGCGCACCTCGTGCGTTTGTTTGTTTACCCTCCAAATGTACCCACGTGCTTTTATTTTCACCCGACTTCAACCAATGACAGCGCGCGCTTGGCTGCATCGTCATCGCAGGTTCTTTGCGTCCTCTTTATGTCGCCGCCAGTTTATTGGCATGTTCTTCCTTGCGTTCCGTTGCGCTAAGAATCGACGCGCCACGGAGCATCCGGTGGGCCACTCCCCACGGGCAACAGAAAGATATTATACTCCGTTTCATACCTAGTATATATAGACCATTGTCTGCTCTGTTCCATGGGCGCCGCCATGTTTGTTTATGCTGACGTCATGACACAGTAGGGGGCTGCGCTTTTTGCAAGACTGCGTTTTGTTAGAAACCTTCGCACATATCGTAGTGCAAGAACGTCAGGAATTCATACTCACGAAGCTCCAACAACCACACCGATGCCAAGAGTGTTGTAAAACAAATATATTGTTTTATGCGCAGCTCCTCTCTTTACAAGAGCCTGCGTTTGAGATTATTATTTCCCATTTTTATCGCTGGGGCCTAGGATTTCGGACATTGGTCTATACTAGAGCCACTAAATGAGCTGCGCTTAGAGTATCGGCACTCCATTCCCGGACATCGTCGTGGGCGCCGCCATATTGGGGCTTGTGCAGAGCAGACTCTACTGCAGATCGTCATGATTCAAAAGTGCGACTTCCTCAGCATTCGATTCGGTGTTAGGAAGCTCATGTAATATTGCTTTTCTTTGTCGCGGACTGTTTAAACATTTGTGGAGGACGGAAAAGCGTTTCCTGTGATTTCAGATAAAGCTTCAGATAAC
Organism: Ixodes ricinus; assembly: GCA_037355805.1. Lineage (NCBI taxonomy): Eukaryota > Metazoa > Arthropoda > Arachnida > Ixodida > Ixodidae > Ixodes > Ixodes ricinus. The sequence goes on from JAZHYW010040027.1 coordinate 19,810, forward strand.
TGGCAACCATCATTTTAAGCCACAATATGGCGAAGTGTCGTTACTCTGAAGCGTAGCTTATTTAGTGGCACTAGTCTATACGACGCTAGAACACTGTAACGATGCTGTCAAAGCTACTGGCGCGAGAGCACAGAGCATGGCTTCATCTATGGTTTCGTTTGCGCGAGAACGCGCTCAAATGATCTGCAAGATCAAACCCCATGCTCGCGTCAGCAGCTTTGACAGCGTTGTACACTAAGTATGAAACAGAGTATGCACGTTTCCACGGTTTACAAAAATCACAGTCCACACGTGCTAAATCACAATCCAGCCCCCAGCGCTCGCGTATATAACACACAAACATAGCAATGAACGCACCCTAAAACGCTTTTATAAAAAAAACGTACCGATGCCAAAAAAAAAAAAAATTAAGCTTGTTTCGACCATTTTTATAAGCCCCGGGAACATGCAGAATATGTCGTGCATGCATTATGCGTGCGTTATGATTTACTATGCTTGGTCACGGGGAGCTTTGGGTGGTTTTGGATGTGTTGCATACACGACATATATACTCATACACTCAATGGGTTTATCAGAATAATCGAAACAGATTTAAACTTATTCGGGAGTGAAGCTTGTGAGGAGCATGTTTTATTGAAAAGTTTCCACGGGGTCTGCAAACACTTTATTGGGGAATACATCTTATTCCGCAAAAATTCAATGGCCTTGGCGCCGAAAGCTTTTGCGTAGTTGGAACGGCTGGAGGCGCCCAGCCTCGGGGTTATCGCTTTTGAATTGGGAGGGGTGGCTGCCACCATCTATCGTCGTGAAAACCCGTCGACACAGCCGTCTGCGCTGTCTCCGCACAAAAAATGCATAGGGTCTCTTACGTTATCCCTAAGACGACTTGAAGGCAAAATCCCAAGCGCCGATCCCGGTGATAGCGAACCTCCGAAGACAGCGCGCTCTCTGATGACGCACTTTTGGCGCCGTTAATCTCACGGCATGTCGCACACCAGCTCTTCACCGCTGCCCGAGCGAGAGTGTTCTCTCCCGTTGGGTTTGCGCCGCGCGCGAGCCTCCACCGATTCTGGCACAAGGAACGCCATCTCATGGTCCAGTGGCGAACCGTGGGTTTTGGTACCTTTCGAGTCGCCGACGTGTTTTCGTACCTTTCGAGTCACCGACGTGTTTTCGTACCTTTCGTGTCGCGGACGCGTTTTCGTACTTCTCGTGTTGTCGACGTGCTTTCGCTCAAGGACTTTGAAGGTCAACTGAACGATAAGAAATATAAGGCTTTCGCCTTAATAACAACAGTCTGTGCCCTGACCGGCAGTGCGATCTCCGCTGGGACACCGAGCATGACGTTCCACGGATGCTACGCGTCCCAGCGCGGATTCACTTTCCGTGTAAAAATGCTTTCTTTGAGCCTCTTCGTTCACCTCCTGTGTTCACTTCCTATAAGTTGCGTCATTCGCCAAGCCCACTCCGTAGACTGCAGAGTTCGTCTCTTCAAAGCGTTTTGCGGGAGAGTAAACGCACTAGACTTTTTAGAGTGAAGGCCGCCATTCAATTACCCCCTCGCAGGAATTCCTGCACTTGTATATTATCCTTGATTGTGCTCCAGCGGAGCTTTGCTCCTGGACGTACAGCTACTGTGCCCTCGAAGAAGAGGAGCTCGTGCGACAACTCACTACGTTTGGTTACTATCCCGTCGGCGATTATTGTAATGTTGACTAAATTCGGTGTCTGCTGCTTACCGCTGAATCCATATCATGCTCAGCGTGTTCAGTCAATATCAGTCTTCGTTTTTATAGAAATTGTTTACCTTTATTTATCATGTGGCAATATCGCTGCAACATTATAAGAGCAGCCCCATTCCATTTTCTAGCTTTTTGGACTACGAACAGTTTTAACCATTTAAACATCTCTGAACGACCATGTACCAGGTTCTGCAGCACGCGCTTTCACATGGAGTGAACGATCGCGCTGCAAAACCCAAGAAGTTTAGTTCCCATCTGTCTTCTAAAATTGAGTTGAGCATCGTTCCGGCAGCCAATATTCTTCACAGTCACACGATTGCCACAAGGGCAGATCGAATGCTCACGTAGGGCTCGTGTCCACTGTAAGAGCCGATTTAAATATCTTTACCATCGGGGGTCGCAAAGCTTGATGAGGAAATCCTAGGGATCGCATTGTTGACAATGCCAACAATGCAATCCCCACAACTTCGTCGTCGAGTTTTGGGAAGGAGAGACTGAAAGAAATGCTTTTTCTGTTGTTGTTGACATTACGTGGCGACAAGAAAGCGTCTTGATCATGGCGTTGCATGCAAGTATATCTGGGCCCACCACGTGCCAGTAAGCTAGTGTGAAGGGAAGAACATTCCAATCCAGTATCGTTGCATCCCCTTTAAAGGGGATGCGACGATACTGTTTTTTCATTGTCTCCGATTTGCTTGAAATTTTGCTAAACTCACCAACAAACATCGCTAAAATAGTATCCCAAATATTAGGTCAAAATATTGTTTTTTTGCGAAGTTATTGAATTTACAGTTTTGGTCCTGTCACCGTGTTTTTCAAACTGAAAGTCTCTGCTGACAACAACGAAAAAGTGACGTCAGTGGAAGGCAGGGGTTCACTCTTTGGACTGTAGAATTTGTTCTCAACTGATTTCAAGCAGTTTCATGGTGTCAAATGAATGCTTTGGAAGCTCGCTTTAATACCCGCGCTCCAGCAGGGAACAAAGGATTGGCATATTCTATTTTTTAGACTGCTTGCTCGACTGGCAAGCCTGCCCGCCACTGACGTCACGGCACTGAAAAGTGCGGGTATATTTGAATGTTGATTTTCGCATACATTTTTATTTGCCGATTTCACAATAACCATTATGAATTTCGCGATACTAAATAGCATACCGGAAAGTGTAAAGGCCGGCGAGTCAGAAAATATAGTTAGTTGAGGTAGTTCAAAAAAAAACCTGTGGAGTACCCCTTTAAGTCTGACACGGGTGACCACTGAACATCCTCGGCCTGTTATAAGTGGTAGCAGCGGTGGGAGGACAACAGGAACTAAACTTCCTGTCCTACCGGACGTCTTCACCGGTGAGGAAAGCTTTGAATCCTGGGCAAAGCTTTTTTGGTGCTTCCGCAGCAGCGGTTGAACGACGCCCAAATTTTGCTGTACAGGGAGCGACAGTATAGGACCAGCGCATTAGGTACACCTTGCAAAATTCGAATTCAATATGTGCAAAGCTGAATTTCGGCACGCAAACGTCGTTTCACGAGAAGTTTTATGTCTTTATTTTTTTTTAAAAGCTCAGCTAAGGGGTAAAGAAATATAGAGCAAAAATGGCGGCCGTGCATTTCCTGTGTCCTATACAAGATGTTCATCGTCTGTCCACTGGTTTGCAAGCTTGCTCCCAAGTGATCATTGTTCATATACGTTTTTAAATAATTACTATTCGTGGTTATGATGCTCGTTGCTAGCCTCTACTAGGGCGTTCTCAGCGTTTTTGCGTTCAGCAAGCCACCCGGGAGCGAGCTTGAAGACCAGTGCGCAGACGACCAACAGAATGGTATAGGACATAAAAAAATGCGCAGCCGCCGTTTTTGGTTTATTTTTAATATTCCACCACCTATGAGTTGAGCTCTAAAACAAAGACATAAACCTTCTTGCGAAACGACGTTCGCGTGCGCAATTTTTAGTACATACGCTTGGCGTCCGATTTTTGCAAGGCGTGCCGAATGTTCTGGTTTGACACGCTTGCGGCAACAAGCCTCTTTCAGCATCTTCCCAATCGTGAGGACACGTTTCCCGCATTAGTGGAGGCCCTGAAGCTTCGTTTAGCCTCGGTGGCCAGCGTGAGCTGCTGCCAACCCGCAGAAGCCCTGGACGTCTACGCTAACCACCTGATGGACCTCTTCGGACAGGCATATCCCGAAGTGTCCCTACAGGGGGCCGATCGCATGAGACGCGACCAATTCATCATGACACCCAAATTACGCGCCAAGGTATTTATGGCCGGCCCTGCGACGGTTGAAAAGGCTGTTGAAATATCCTCAAGACTAACGTGCCTCGGGCAGCTGTCGGCGACTACAGCCGCGATCGCACTGCTAACACAGCATACAAAGGACAGTCTGCAGACACTGTGTGAGATGATCCAAGCGCAGACACTGCCTGCGCCTGGATGCCACACGAGGAGGATGCAGGCGCAAGGTACATGGAAATGCTGGCACGAAGTTTTGTACGGTGGCCAGGAATAGACCAGGCCATGGAACAGCATGTCCAAAGATGCAAAATTCGCCAAGCAGTTCAGCCCTCTACCTGACCGGCTTTACTTCACCCCTGGAACTATACCCTGTTCGGTGCTGGTCGCGTGTGCGTGTGGATTTTGCTTCCAAGGGTGCAAATGTTTTTCTGGTACTCATTGATTCATCTTCTAAATGGGTCGAGGCGTGGTCATCACCTTCCACATCCACCGCCAAAACCACCAAATGTTTCGATGTTTTTTTTGTTTTGTTTTTTTTGCTTACGGCCTGCCTACTGCTTGCCTGATGTATTGGTGGGAGACAATGAACCGGAATTCACGTCGACTGAGTTCGCTGAGGTTATGACTACTAACGGCGTGAAACACATTCGCACACCGCTTTATCACGCAGACTCTGTAGCGGTGCTGCTGAACGCACCGCTCAAACGGTGAAGGGAGTATTGCTCAAGCAGCTGTGCTTGAACGCGAGGAAACTGGTACCTCAGTGTACCTTCCAGGAGTGACTTGACAGCTTCCTCTTGAGCTATTGCAACGTACCCCAAGCAGTGTGACTGGACAAACACCCGCCGAGCTGTTCGTGAAGCGCCAACCACCAACAAAACTGTCCATGCTAAAACCTGACTGCGCCAGTGCCAATCAACGCAAACAAACTCACCTAAATGAACAAGGCAATTTGTTGCGAGAGGCTGAGCGTGTGTTCAGTGTGGGTGATCGTATTTTTGTGAAAACAGTGCGCGGCGAGTGCGACTCTTGGGAGGAAGGAATCGTGTGTCAGCTGTTGAGAGACCTACGTTGTGAAAGTGCTCAGCCAGCTTCTTTTCACGCACGCCGACCACATGCGTCCTCCATTTGTGGACCCTATCGCAAGTCCAAAAGATGAAGCGGTGACTGGCGTGCATAGTGCCGCCACAGTAACTTCCAGATGCCGATACCACCAGCTCGTGCGACGGCCCCGACGGTCCCAGATCCACTTACAGCTACTCCAGATACGTCTGATACATCTCTCTCAGAACTGCTGCATGAATCGGCTCCACGCACAATCCTGGATGGCGGTGGTGCTTCCTGGCCCGGCAGCGACCGCTGCCGGGCTACCGGAATTCGCTCACTCGCGAAAAACCGCTGTCGAACATAGAACTTTATCGAGATCCATTAACTTCTGCTTCCCCGAGGACGACCCTATTGACGGCAAGTTCCTTTGTTTAATTACTCCACTACGAAAGCAAGCTTGCCAGCTCAGCCGTGGATGCTCTGGCACGTTTGATTCTTTAATGGGCGTCCGAACGCTTGACAAATACAGATTCGATCTCCAAACCCAATATAATGATCGCAGCACATCATAAAATACTCGCCTTCAAGTATTCCTACTTGTGTGTGTTTCTCCCACAGACTTACGTGTATTGCCTGGTGTCAAGTAATGGCCACCAGTGGTGCCACCGACGTGCTCCCGATCCGCGATCCAGCCTGCTACAATGGAGATCAGTGATTGACATCCCCGTTCCTTCACCTGTTTCTGCGCGAACTTTCTGTGAAACGCGCCTTGGCTGCACCAGTTCTCATGCAAAGGGGCAGTTGCCTACACTGATCACTACAGAGCCACTAAATAAGCTACGCTTCAGAGCAACGACACTTCAGTCAGCTTGGTGCTTAAAAGCATGGTTGCCAGTTATTTGAAACTCCATTGCGGATTGCAGAAAAAGCATTTCCGCCCTCAAGAAATGTTAAAACAGTTCGCGACAGAGAAAAATAATATAACCTGAGCTTCCTAAGACCGTATCTGAAGCTGAGGAAGTCGCATTTTTGAATTGTGACTATCGACAGTTGCGTCTGCCCCGCACTAAGCCCCAAGATGGCGGCTCCCACTAGCAGATCGGGGAACGGAGTGCGACATATGCGACATATGACGCCCAGCGTCGCATCGCTTCTGGGTTCAAGGTGTTTTTTTCTAGCCTCATTCTGCAGATAGAAGTGATTCACTTTCTGATTGGCGTACGTAAAAGAAGACGCGCGGGCAGTTGAGGTGTAGAATGGTCGCGTCGCACTGTACATACGCTTATTTGCTGACAAAAAAAAAGTTTTTGTTTAAAAGGTGTTTGTGTCCCCGTGTCTAAGTTATCGTAGGGCTGCAGGGTGTATTTTTGCTCAGGTATCTAATTCCTGTCGGGCACTCTCGAAAGGCACACTTACAAAAGATGTACACGTGCATACTGACTTATTTCACATGACAGGTAGGCGGCGAAACCCGCCGCACGAGGCAATCGGCGTTGAGTGCAGGTGCCGTCAACGCCAACTTGGATGCTCTGTCTTACCCATAGACAGCAGTCTCCAGGCTCAGGCTGATTTTTGCTGTCTTCTAAATAGGCGCTGAAATGGCCATGGGCTTGAAGAGCGCGATGAAATCCATCGCGGATTATCTCGTTAAAAAGGCGGTGCAACGATTTTCGTACTTTACGCAAATACCGCTTAGAATGAATCCCTGAGATTTAAAACCTATGAAACACGCGTCAGTTTTTTCACCCCACGCAATGGTAGTCGCACGAAAAATTGAACAAACACGAGCGGCGTTCACCCCCTCGTTTCGCAACCGGAACAAGCAGCCACGTGATCTTGAGCCTGGGGTTGGCAAAGCACATGACACGCGCTGAGTTCCAGACATATGCAAACACGTGCAGCATGCGCGTGAAGGTAGCTCTGGCTGGCTTGCACTGGCACGTGCTTGCTCACGAGCAGCAGGAACATGACGGCGGCCAGGTGCCTCGTTTGCAGTGGCGTAGGCAGAGGGGGCAGGGAGGGGAAAGTTCGGGGGTCGAACCCCCCCCCCCCCTCGCTACCCTGCTCACGCAGTCGGTCTTGCATGGGGAACGGAGCAAAGGGGAGCGCGGACTATCTCCAACTTATCTGCTTTCGGGAGGAATGTTTGTGGGGTAGGAAATGCTCAAATAACTAAACTAATCAACATTTCTTAAGTCATGCTTATTTGATCTGATGCAGAACTTGATCCCAGATATATAGAGAACTGATATTTCGAAACATATGTGGGGTGAAGGATGGTAACTTCAAGGCAAAATATAGCAAACTATCCACACTGAAATACACAGTTAAATCAAACTAAAGTGGACATAATAAAACACATACATGGTGATAATATAAAGCAATGTCAGTGATGCTCTGTAAGCAACGGGTGGCGCTGCACTCACGCACACCTTGTGTACTGATCAGAATTACGTGCTTTCGACTAGAGATTACCACGAATAAAAAATCAACTGTGATAGTTATTTCAGAAAGCAATTTACATGTTCTCTTGATCATTTCATGTATGCCAAGCGCCTACAGATTAAGAGGCAGCCGCCTGCGTTCATGGTAAAGAATATCCAGGATGTCCACCACTTGAACTTCAATGTCGCGGTGAACATTCGAAAGCACTAGATCCAGCAGTCGATCATTCGAAGCGGACGCTCTCAGGTATGTTTTCAACCGTCGTAGTGAAGAAAACGAGCCCTCAGTTTCCACCGTTGTTATGCGCAGAGTCGCTAGGATGTTGAGGAGACGATAGACGTTTGGGAATAGGGCCTCCGGACAGAGGGCGACCGCCTGTAGCGCAGACGTGACGTGCATTCACGTTTCTTCCTCTTTCGTTGGACGCCTAAAATTTCCCTATTTTCGGCGAAGTTTTTCTCACTTCGTCAAATTTCCGTCCATCGAGACGCCCGTCTCGATGGTCGCTGACGGATGCGATGAAGTCCGTCTTGCTTTCTGCTTTGCATGTCGAGGTGGCGTCCGATGCAATTCGTTGTTAGATTAGTCTTTTCGTTGCACGGAACATCAGAAACTCCGTAGAGCCTTCATATTCTGACTACGCATAGGCGCAAAGGTATTCAAGTTCGTTCCCACGTTCGGCGCGTGGTTTGCGTGTCTGTGTGTGGTGTGTGATGTCATTTCTCCGAGTGACGGAACGACGAGTTCGGACTGACGACTTCTCATCGCCCCAGGATATGCCGCTGCTGCCTTTGGACCACACTGCAAGATAAAGCGGTTTAGCAAAAATAAGACTCTCTTTCCTTCGGCATCTTGTTCTGTAGCACGAATTTGTTAAACCTGTAATGGATAATAGATTTTGGTTGTGTGATTGTTCAGAATTACCCTCGCCCCATATATGGGCCCCTAGTGTTTGTGTGAGGACGGTTGCTCTAATTTTTCAGCGTCAAGGTTTTTTTTTAAATGCTTAATTTTTTTGTGACAGTAAAGCCTGCCGGTAACCGCCATGCAGGCAGCGCCAGTAAAGTGAGAGCCCAAGGTTATACCCTGCCTCAGTGTAATTTGGCAAAGGGTGAACGATGAGCTATACATTGCGTGCCGACGGCTTCGATATCCGCTACGTATACGAGCGCAGCGCACACATATTGGAGCGTGACGCAGCAAAAAGCCTGATACTTCTTCGCAGTAAAAGCGCACTCCGGTGATACATAGTCACGTTCCGATTGACCCGCCAGGCCGCAGCTTCCGCAGCACTTGCATGTTATGCGATCACGGCTTCCTGGCCTACTCAGTATTTCTTCCTTCCGACACTAGGCTATAGGCCCTGAGTCGCACTGTTACGTACGATATCGCAGTATATAGCTCACGTTTGAACAATGCCGCTGCCACTCCCAGACATACTTAATGTTTCTTGCTTCAGTCGCTAGATAGAGCCAAACCAAACAGCATTGCAGGTTGCCTATAGACCAGTGTCCGAAATCCTAGCCCCCAATGATAAAAATGTGACATAATCTCAAGCGCAGGGTCTTGTGAAGAGAGGAGCTGTGCATGAAACAAGGTTTTTGCTCTTTACAGCACTCTTGGCATTGGTAATGTTCTTGGAGCTTTGTGACTATGCCCTTCCGACGTTCTTTCACTACAATATGTGCAAAGGTTTCTAAAAAAAAAATTAAAAAAGGACTCTCGCAAAACGCGCAGTTACCCCCCCCCCACCACACACACACACTTTACTGTGTCATTGCGTCAGCATAAACAAACATTACGGCGCCCATGGAACAGAGCAGACAGTGGTCTATAGCTATCTTTGTGTTTTGTCTGGCCTTCACGCGTTGGTAATGCAGTGCTACCTCACAAAGCGGGGGAGTTGTGTGCTGTGAGGAAGCTTTTAAAGATCGTGGGCCGCGACTACGACGACAGTAGAACAGTGAACCACCACGCCCGTATTGCTGTAAATGAAGCCTGCTCCGTTTTCAAACATGACAATGCGGCTTTCCCCGTTTTATCTTAACAACGCCTCGCTAATCTTTGCGTCAGCGTCCGTACCGCAAGCTCACCCTGCTTCGTCATGGGGGGAGGGAAAGAAATTCATGCCATTAACCCCCCCCCCCCCCCCCCCGAAACAAAATCCTGGCTACGCCACTGCTCGTTTGCAATCGTCTATTGGGTTCGGCTAATAGGGAGTTTTGGTAGATCATTCCGATAACCCTGATAACGATATCCGATACTCCGCTGTCGCCTTTGCGCATGCATCGTCTCGTTATGGGATATCGTACGTTATCAGGGTAGCGGAGGTATTGGAGGTATCGGAACGGTCTACTAAAACTGTATTGTCGTCATTCCAGCGATTATACATGAACCACTGCCCGAATGCTTGTCGAGCTATTAGGGAGTTTTCGTAGATCGTTCCCGCTGTCCCGCAACCCTCTCCGCAACCCGCTACGAGATCCGGGTTTCTTCAGTCAAGGCTAGCGGCGGCAGGCGCAGTAGCGGCTTCTTCGTTGCGGAGGGCTTAGCGGAGGGGGAAATGCGGTCTACGAAAACTCCCTATTGATTGTCACGAGCCCAAATCAAGTGCTAACGGAACGCTATCTCCCAATTTATGAGCTGCACGCAAATATCGTCACTCGGGGGACTAGGCCAATATCACCTAGAACACAAGGCCTGCGCGTTTCCTCCTCTAAACGTCATCACTAGTAGATCCCCTCAGCGCCCCCTAGCTAGCCCGGATGAGCACCATCGTCTGCTCCATCGTCTGCTCCATCGTCTGCTCCATCGCCTGTTTCAGTGGTTTGTGTAGCAGATAATGAAACAGATGCTCACGCCGAGTGTCTGTTGCTATAGCACACGATCAAGTGAGAAGTTCACGTGGAGCGTCAAATGCATGAGTGAAAATGCGATGCGCGAAGGGCTGCAAAGCCCTTCGCTGGACGCTGGCACCAGAGCTCTGGCTGGCACTGGAGGCAATTTTGGTGCTGTTTATATTTCGACTTAAGGCTGAACTCATGGGACGAATATGCGACGAATAACTGGCGAACGCCGCCCGATGGACGCTCGCATTGCGCGTGACGTAGCAGCCACTGTGTTCATTCCACGCAGAGCAAAGCCGCCGGCAAATTCGTCGGTTATTCGCAGCATATTGTCCCGGAGTTCAGCTTTAAGCGAGAATATCAACGCCACGAGCACGAAAGCTCGATGTCGCTGCTTTGAAGCGTTCTTCCGCAGAACGAGCGCGCGTGCTAGAAATGCATGTCTCAAAGCCATGAGCGCGTGCTAGCTCGCGCTCCTGGCCGAGGGAGTGTTCGCATGCACGTTGCAAATGAACTGGAAGCTCGCTATCAGCTCGCGCTTAGCAGTCGCGCACACAGCTGTGGCCGCCAGTGAATGCGACGTATAGTTCTGACGCGGCCCCTACTCTCATCAAGCTTCAGCCTGTTTGCCGCTTGGGGCGGGTCGGGGATCTACTAACGATGACGTCATGCGCAGGCCTTGTCTTCTAGGTGACATTGACTAGGCCAACACGCGGCCGTGCTATACAGTGAAAATGCGCGTTTTCTAGCCGTAGCAGTGTCCAACCGTCGTGACGCATTTGTGGGACGTTTGTACATGTCGCCATTAACTTGACACGTGTGACCATTTGAAACCTTCACAACCGTGCGTGCCATGTGCCGATCACCTGTTTTCTGTGTCTTACCCATTGCAAAATATTCACTCACTTTCTACCGAAGTTTTATAAAGAATAATGTTAAGGCTACGCTATTCTAAAGAAAATGTCCGCTTTATTATCCACTGTCAAGGCTTTTTGGCCACTTATTTTCGTAGACTCTAAAAACTCAGTGTATACAGTTGAGATAGAAATTGTATAGAAAACAGATAGAGATTCTAACAACTTTTCTGTCCCCTTCCTATAAACAAATGGCCAGTTTTTCGTGGAAAAACAATTAACCATAAACATTACTTTTAGGATTGTCACACTATATCCATAAAAACATTCACTCTCAACTTACCTTGCGCACATATGCGGACATCATGAATACACGGATATGTTGCTTTTTCCCGCCGGTAATTCATATCAAATGTGATTTTTAAGGGTTAAGGAACTGTATCTCCAATTATAAATAATTTAAAGAGGAGATAATTATTTGACAAAGTTGGAAAATCAGCCTCCGCGCAGGAAGGCTCCAACTGAGCGTAATGTCGCTTAGAAAATCTATTGAAAACTTTCGATACCACGTGACTGGATGGAAGTTGAGAAAGTCGTTTAAATGTAGATAAGATTTTAGACTGGTTGAATATTTTTGTAAAACTTACTTGTTTTTCCACCGTTTCTCATTTATTTTCTACCAATTTCAGTTGTCGGTGCTGGAGGCCAGGCGAGGAACCCGAAGAAGTTACAAGAACGCAACTATAAATGCATATATCGGATCCTTATAGGCCTTATCTTCAGCGCCGCGCTGATTGGCAGCGGAAGCGCATTATGCGCCAAGGGCCACTACCGGTATGTTGTCCTCGCCGCAGTGGGCGTGTGTGCTTCCATACCTCTCCTGCTTCTGCTAGCGGCGCAAATCTGGCAGAACAAACATCCATTCGCCCAGAACAGCACCAGGAGGGAACCACCTACCTGGTATCTAGACGAACGTAGTCGCAACTTTCGGCTCAGTCGATTGCAGAGCGAGATAAGCGTACCGTACACGAGCGACCTGGAGATGATTAAAATGGAGCGCACCCTACAATTCGTGAACTCACTAAAAGACAACGACAGTTCCTACTGGACCGGAAGTATGAACAGCTCCAAGCAAACAAGTGAGAGCACGCCGGAAGCCGGCCACAGTGCCCCATGTACCCTGGAAGCGACCTACCACAGCGACGTTTTGGAGGAAGAATCTTCAAAGAGCGCCGCACCCGACGATCATCCGGACATCGGTTCTGACGAAGGCAACTCAAGCGTAACTTCCGTCTCTCCTCCAAACGAGCACGACATTCGCGTTCCTTTGGCCATTCACGCCATTTGGCCGAAGCGCCTGGCCTCGATGAGATCTTGGACAGCTCAAGGAAGGGTGAAGGAAGGGTCCCGACACAATGACCAGTTCTCCGGCATCAGCAATGGACGCCCGGAAGGTCCACGTGAAGTAATCGTCGAATCGGACGTGCGGACTCGTGATCCTGTGCAGCAAGGGTCTGGTTCTTGTAACGGTACGTTGCCATGGGAGGCTCACGTGGACGGCAAAGAGCTTCATGGCAGTGAACGGGTTAAAGTGGGTACCTCCGAAAAGACCAAGTTTTGAGGGGCTCACTGTTTTTGGCATGTATCTGTGTTCCTGTAAATATTAGGACTGCGTGGGAAAAAAAGAAGAATGGATGGAAACATTATATTTCTTATTTAGCTACACTTTGCTGGCCTGCTCCTCCCGTGTTCCGTGTTTTCACGTTTACAAGAAAACCACCAAATATGTAAAATGTTCGATAAATCAAGATTCCAGAAGTCAGAAAAAAAAAGGTGCCGAGGATATTTAGAAACGACACGCCCATGGTTATAGTTTCGTTGCATCCCACGCCCTCGTACAAAAAAAAAAAAGAAGTTTCATCTAGGAAGATCCTAAAATGTCAACCCTATAGAGCGTGCACACAAACGGGTCAATCACAAACATTAAAAGACAAGGTTAATAAACAGGCGAGCTGGTTAACATTACACATGATTCTAACCGGAGACGACGGACGAATAAGGGGACATGAGACAAACGCACCGTGTTTGTCTCTTGTCTCCTTTGTCGTCCGTCGTCTCCTGTTAGAATCATTTGGGACAAACATTAACCTTGGACTCGTGTTCGTCCCCTCTGTTTCTACGCTCCTGGGGCGGTTTGCTGATCAATGCGGCTATATCACCTGACTGCTAAAATAGCCGCAAGCAAGGTTTTCTGGTCACGTGTCCGGTTCAAAAGACATGAAGCACCTAGCGATCAAGCAGATTCTGCTCGGAAAACGTAAACTTTTGGCTATCGTGTTCTTTAATTGTCGCCTTAAAAGGCCTTCCCCACAAATGACTTTGCATGCCGCTTCTAAAGGGTTATTCGCACGAGGGATGCTTTTCGGGGAGGGAAATGCGTGACGTCAATGATTGGCATAACCAGCGCACTCTTATAAAAAAAGGGTCTATATAGTCCTCCCCAAAGGGAGGAACGCTCTTGACACATGTGTTCCATCAGAAAGGAAGGAACTTTCGACCCTGAAAGCTGGGGAGCAAAATTCCTCCGTCGTCAGCATCTCATTATGGCGGCCCCGAATCGAGCGAGTCGAGCTCAATGAGGCTTAACAATGACGCTACGACTACTATTGTATGTACGGGTCGAGCAGAGCAGCAAATAAAAGCACAACACGAGCTTTCCACGAACTGTATTTATTTCCGAAGCCAGCGCCCCCTGCAAGTAAAAGAAACTTGCGTTTCGATAGCAGTCACTCAGTCTTCTCGTCGTCATCACTGCGATTTTAAACGGAGACGACCGATACCCAGCTACTTCTAGCACTTTACGTCTTACTTTTGCTATTCCTCGAGCCACAATTCCTTCGTCAACCGCAGATCACGGAGGAGTGGTAAGCCATTCGCAAAACCAAATGCCGCTCTCGAAAAGAGCAAATTTGAAGCAGCTTACTTAGCTGTAACCAGAATTGATCACGAAGCGTGAAAGAAGGTTAAATCGCTTGCCACCAGATGGCGGGGTCAAGCAGAGTAATTGCAAGTAGCTAGGCTATAGATGGCACTAAATACCGCCCAATTCATGTGCTACAAAAAAAAATATTTCCTCACACTACTACTTTACTCTGGGACCTTCAGGCACCTTATTGTCACACATGTATATACATTACGCATACCACTAGTATCAGCTGTATATATATCGAGCGCAAACACACACATGGCTCATACTAACACCAATACAACAGCACACTGACACGATCACTACATCTGTGCACTGCGTTTCCGCTTTTTATACTGGTCGTTTTGAAGGTACGGATTTTCTCGGTGACCACATAAGCAATAAAAAATAATCCTAGCATGTTGATTTTGTTTCAGCAATGTCATACCTCTGAGAGTATTTTGAACGGCTCAGGGAAGGAATCTCTTAGTGAAAAGTAAACACTCATGCCGTAATTATTTGAAAGCCAATAAATCAAGCCGCTCCACTGCGGTTCCAAGCCATGTGTTTGCTTCCCCGCACGGAACGTCGTAGCCAGTATTTCTACTGTAGTATTTGTTTTTATATTCGTGCTGTTACCATGCGGCTGCAATTGTCGTCTTGAATTAATCTCTGTTGAGGGGGTATTCACTCAGGTGGAAGCGAAGCTTCACTGTCAGAGAAATCGCTTTTCGATCAACTTGAATGCAGTCAAAGCCGCGACTTTCGGCAGGTGTTAAGTATACGGAGCAACGCCGTGGTGAGCTCGAAAACGTCTAGCGCTCATCCCAGCGCGCCACTTGGAGGGCAGTTTCTCCAGGAATCGTAGTATATTTAAGCAGGAAAATAAAGAATAATTTTTTTTGTCGATATTACCTACCATCCTCCCTTAATGCTAAAATTCAAAACAGTAAATATACGTACTTTCCGTCGTAATTCCATACTATTCAGTCCTTTCCCCAGAGCGCAATTGCTCTCGGGGAGGAGACAACAGGACATCGCAGACGACAGTCACATTGACCAGACCAGCGTTCCAACATTACTATCTGCAGGTCGATCGATTGCACCGTCATCCCTCAAGCGGACTCTTTATTGTAAAGTGGAATGTCAACCTGCGACACCCCGCCCCCTCCGATCACGGCCCGACCAGCGCCATCAATAGCCGACAGTTTACGTCATCTCATCTTGTTGTTACACCCAGGGGTTTCGAAATTTTTAGGGGGGTGGGGTTGGGGGAGGGCATTGAGATTAGAGGAGTCGTTGCGAATTAAGTGGGTGCCTTCAGAGAAACAAGGGTGTGTGTGTAGACCCCCTAGGGGAGGTGTAGGGAAATCACTGGTTATACCACTGATATGCGAACACACGGTCACATCGGCGATAATTCCAGTTTTCTGTTCACAACACACAACACTGCCATCGCGATATTGCCGCTATGTTGGTGACACGCAGAAATACAGAACTACGTTGATTGTCGGTTGGAACTCGGCATCGGAAAACAGAACCGAACTCAGCACATAAGGCACCCAGGCACCCGGCAGCAAACCCTGCCTGTCTTGGACGCGGTCTCCGCGGTTCCATAACGTCGTAAACGTCAAAACGTCGCTCCGCTCCGCAATCGGAGGCGGCCACCTTAGGATCCGTAACTTCGCTGTTTCTAGCGGCTTCGGTTGCTCGTTTGATAAAATAAGTGGTAAAAACGTCAATGCAACCGAAATGTTCTGCACGTTTGGACTGGAAGACGGAATTACAGGCGGTTTTCGCTGCCACTGAAGCTCAATCAACTCAACAACATTTATTAAACAATTCGCGCGATGTGCTCGAAAAACGAAACCGAAAGAAGATGAGGCGGGAGGGCGGAACCTTTCTCCCGTCTGCCTAAAGAAGGAGAAAAATGTCTCGTTCCTCCCTTCTTCTCGTGCCCACTTGGGGGCGCGTCAGTAGAAGGGAGGAAGACGTGCCGTTGCTACCTTTTTGCTCCTTTATTTCTTAGAGTGCGGGACTCCCTCCCCAACTCATGCAGTCACACGAATGGAGGGGAGCCAAGGGGGATGTCAGTGTTCCCAGCATTTAGCAGTAGCACTCTCGACAACAGGGCTCCGTGCGCGCTGACGAGAGTAGAAAAATGGAGGAGTACATGAAACGGCGATACACGATTACGGCAGCAGCGCTGTTAGATGCAGAGGACGACGAACTGCTTCCTGCTAAAAAAAGATGCTCTTAAAATGGGTGGGGACAGTGAAGCTGTTGTATCACCTGCAACGATTGCCCACTGCACTATAGACCCTTTTATGGCAAACACCACCAGGTGGTGCTCCAGTCTTTGACGTCCCAGAGAACTTCTGGTTTATAAAAATAATGAACAAAGGCCACCTTAACACCGCTGCGTGTAATGTAGATGAAACGTTTAACTACCAATTCTCCACGTGAACGCCAAAAGAACGAAGGATTGCGAGGTCTCTTAAAATGTTTCGAGTATTTTTGGAAACCAACGTGCCTCCTCCAAGATCTAATATTGTACAGCCGAAGGCTCTCGTTAAATTCCCTACCTTGTTGTCCGTGTAGCATTTGTGTTTTCTAGCGGTGGTGACATAAGCAAGGACAACAGGCTTGCAAAGACGGTGGGACCGGAAGTCGCTTGGAACGTAAGCGGCAGTTCATGTTTGTAAACAGCAAAAGAGTATATACCAAATGATTGACGAAAAAAAAAGTAAATGCACTGTACCAAAACCTTTTTATATATGAAAGACTTCGTACGCTGCCATTGCCGCGGCAGCTTATGCAACCCCCATCTTTACCGAGAAACGCACGTGGGGAGCGCTACGTGCTTCACATTGTTAGCGTGGCTAGTGACGTCACTCCACACCTTGTACTTTGCCGTTGCCGCGGCTGCTTATGCAACCGCAATCTTTACCGAGAAACGTATGCGGAAAGCGCTACGTGCTTATCATTGTTTGCGCAGGCCTTATAATCTATCACGTGGGTTTGAGACTTGTTTTGTGGTTTTCTTATTAAGACGAGTGTCAAAACCGATAAATGATAAGGCGTGCGCGAACGGTGATAAGGTGCGCGCGATGGTTTTCTGTCGACGGACACGAAAAACTCGATCTACGAGTCATATACAGTTTCGCTGCAAAACCAGTTGTATGAGCGGCTTATGGACGTCATTGATGAATGTCGAAGATTCCTTCGGGTGCATCGGGCGACATGCGCAACAGCGCAAGCCACAAGTTAGGCGATCCCGATGCCACCAGTGGCATCTCGCTGAGCAAAATCTGTAAAGTTGCCAGACACGCGAACGAAATAGCACCAATTGCAAAGAGATCCCACGCCAAGGCGGGGAGTGTTTGTGCAGCCCGAGCAAAAGCTCCGCCATGTGAATACTTCACTAAATAAGCTACACTTCAGAGTAACGACACTTGGCCATATTGTGTCTTAAAAGCATGGTTGCCAGTTATCTGAAGCTTTATCTGAAATCACAGGAAACGCTTTTCGGTCCTCCACAAATGTTCAAACAGTACACGAGAAACCATAGCAATATTACATGAGCTTCCTAACACCGAACCTAATGTTGAGGAAGTCGCACTTTTGAATCATGACGATCGGCAGTTGCGTCTGCTCTGCACAAGCCCCAAAATGGCGGCGCCCACAACAGTGTCGGTGAACGGAGTGCAGATACTCTAAGCACAGCTCGTTTAGTGGCTCTAATCCGTCGCTTTGCTCCCCGGGATGCGCATAACGTGGTAACAACGTCACGCTTTTGTGTGGAGCCTCGCTGACGTCGATATCCCAGTGGGATGGGGTAGCTTTTGCTCGGCCTGCCTTGGCGTGAGATCTCTCTGCAATTGGCGGTATTTTGTTCGCGTGTCTGGCAATTTTACAGATTTCGCTCAGCAAGATACCGGCGGTGGCATCGTGATCGCCTAACTTGTTCTGGCTTGCGCTGAAGCGCATATCGTCCGAGGCACCCGAAGGAGTTTTGATATCCATCAATGCCGTCCTCAAGCCGCTCCTCATTCAGTTGGTTTTGGATTTCACGTTCTTTGTGTTGCATCCACCCATTCAAGAAGCATACTGTTTGTGTTTTTTCAGCAGGAAACAATTCGGAGTTTACTGCATCTAACAGAAATGCTGCCACCATCAATCGCGTATCGCCGTATCATGCACGCCTCCATTTATCTACTCTAGTCAGCGCGAACTGAGCCCTGTAGTAGGGAATGCGACCGAAAAATGCGTCTGATACCACTGACATCCCTCTCGGCTCCCCGCCGTTTGTGTGAATACAGGTATGTTGGAGGGCATCCCGCTGGTTCCGCAATCAATGATGTCATCATTCATCACTCCCCTGAAGCCTGTCTCGGCGTCAACTATTTCGGTTGGCGTAGTCAAGGCTGACGTTGCTCCTCAGTTCTCTAACGCTGGCAGAGCTACTTGCGCGAGCGTGTTGCTTCTTTCGATGTCTCCTTCGCACGAGAGCGCGTGCGAATGAGACGCAAGACGAAGTCACGTGCTCTGGCTACAATGCTGGGCTGCAGCACTATTGGCGGCAAAATGTTTTAGTGGCGCCCTCCTATGGTTGCTCTCGTGGCGTCATTAGCTTGTGAATAACCAGTTCGATGGTGTTTGTATTGAGCATGGTGGAAGCTTGAAATCATAGCGCTCTGAAACCAACACTGCCAACACCGTCAAAATTAAAGTTCTTAAGTTCCCCTTATTTCTGTCGATAAGAACTCCTTTGCTGTCGTCATAGTCAGCATTCGGCCAACTGCGAAAGGTCGCCGACAGCACGTCATAACAGCACACGCACCTTGGCAACGTAGCGGCGTATAGGGCGTATTCATGGCCGCCATATTTAGGTCACTGTTGAGCGCATGCTCAGAACGGCTCACATTAATAGGCTGCCAAGACCGGAAATCTTGATGCGGGTGCACGTTGGAAGAACTGTGGAAGCTAGCCATCAGCACGTGCCGGCTCTAGCGCACACGGATAGTGGCCGCGTGCAGAACCCAGGATACTGGGTTCAATTCCCCCCCTGCCCGTTTCGATCTGATGAGCATCGTACCGGCGTGGTCGTGTATCACTACTGCGTGGTGCACGTTAAGACCCCAGGCTAGCGGTTTGTACTCGTATTGCTCATCTAAGCTGGAGATCGTCGCCCTTGAGGCAGACCAGTTCTAGGCTGTATAAACATACACACAACCCAATTTTAATAGTTTGTCGCGAGCTTTTGCTATAGCATAACCTCCTCTATACTTACAAAGCCTGACAGTTTGACGACGGAGCCATAGTGCCCCCGGTCGCAGATTTAGAGCGCGAGGATCTGGTAGCACAGAACATTTCTCGGGGAATCTGGTAGTGAGCGCACAGCTTTTGAGCGGCGAGGACCCGAAACACACTGTTCGCTCGGGAGAAACCGATGCGACTGGCTGCTGATGTCGAGGCAACGGCGATTGCGGCCGCCGAGGCCTATGGCGAGGCTAAGCCGTCAGCGTGCTCAGCCTCATCGGCGCATTGTTCAGCTGCCCAGCGGAAGAACCCATGGAAGAACCGACTGTTTGTTTCGACGTCTTTTTACGGCGTTGTTTCAAAGGCATCTATCGATATCGCGCTGAAGCTTTGACACACCGTAGCGCCCTCGTTTTCGGGTAGTACTGGCTCACCTGATTGAGCCTCGCACTATTTACGTCGGCGACGTTAAGTCGCGGTCTACAGACGCCAGGTCTGAAGGACGATGAAACATCGGCCAGGACTCGGCGGCCGCAGACAATCAAAAGTGCCAAATTCATGACACCACCGCTAGGGTACGCGTCTATTATTTCTGGGTGGTGACGTCGAAACACCTGTGTCGCGGCAGCACCACTCTTTCTTTGTCATGTCTACTTTGGAACGCGTGGAACGGCATCTCATGGCTCGCGCTCTTAGCGTCTTAGCACGACGGCGTTCGGATTTTTGTTGTTTCCTTGTATTTTCATCGTGATCTCGCGCTCCGCACCGACGCAGGCACACTTCTACAGCCTGCCAGTTGCTGAGACGCAGTTTGTACTGCCAAACAAGGCCTAACAAGTCCCTTTTCGCAGCACTGGGCAACGCAGGAGGCCCATCCTGGGTGTCAACATCTTCGTCTGCGTCGTCATCAAGAGGTCAACGTTACGACTAGACTTGCTTGTTTTGTTGAGGACGTCATCAGGACCATCTGCGTTGTCTGGGCAGTTGTGTGCCCTATTGCGCACGGACCGCCGAAAACTCTAAGCAGGGGATACTGACCTTTCGACGCCGTTCCCGTGTATCAATATCTGTAATCTGTAATCAATCAGCCCCGGCAGTTTGCCGCACAATTTTGAGCGCAAACGAAACAGACGAAACCGAAACGGAGGAACGGGAAAGGGGTGGCGTTCCATTTACCCTCGCCAACAGGAGAAAAAAAGTATAGTGCGTTTCGGCGTCTCGCCGCAGCGGGGCGCCCATTACATGACTCGTCCTCTTATCCGTTGTTTGCCGCTCTACCTTTTCACTTTCGGCTGCCGCGTCACGTGACTATCTACCAGGCTTTAGTCGGTATAGAGGAGGCTATTGTTATAGGTACCTTGTACCTATGAAGCCGGTCACGTGACCAGAAAATCTCTCTTGCGGCTATTTTAGCCACCGGGAAAGATAACCGCGTACGCCAGGGCCGGCTTGCTTGAACAGCGTCTCAGCTGAGACTGCAGGGTCAGAGAAAGCACTGCGATGGCTGGGGCGCACGAGCGTCTCGAGACGTGGTTTGAGTCCCATTCAGTTCGTGCCCTGGCTTTGGCAGTTGCCCTTTTTCACCAAGTCTCAGCTGAGATGCTGTTTCTGCTATCAAGCCGGCCCAGCCAATCGCTCCAGGGATAAAATGTCCGTACTATAATGCAGCTAGCTTGCATCCTGGCTTCAAGGACGAATCCTGAACATCGAGGGAGCCCTGAATAGACTGGTCTCTCCAGCCAGCGGGGCTGCGCCACCGCGTCCGCATGCATCGAGGGTACAATTTAGTCTTTTTGCGCGTGCAACAACCTCGCTAGAGCTCTGCGCGAGCAGAAGACGAAACTACGCGAGCCGGTTTGTGCAGTGCACTGCCGCCAGCCTCCTGTGAACGAATGTTATGGCGACGTCACGCACGGGCCGACCGCTTGATGAGATCGGTCTATTTGATACATTCAAATACGCAGTTTGTTGCTCGAGAGGTTTTGCAGCCCACACGTTTTGTATTGCTCCAGGGCAGAGAATATAAGGCGCATCGGTCGTCTGGTAGTTTTACTGGTAGTCTGCGCGGCTGGTGGACGAGTGGAGCAACTTTGGGAAGGCTTAGCCACCGAGTGATTGGACACGAGCGCTGCGTCACAGTTCGGAAAGGAGGTAGGACATTCGAGCTCGAGATCGGGTTCAATCATTGTGGCCCCGGGGAGTTGCAAACATTCCCCGTAAGATGGCGATTCGAGTCAAATCAAGCTTAAAGGGGTCATGAAACGATTTTCCTACTTCTTCCTCCTTAGCTTTAATCCTCAACTCAAATGCGAATTGTGAAATCACGTCGTCGTGACATTCTTCGGCACCGGTGCGATGACTCCTAGCTTCCACCGTGCTTTTTATGCACACCATAGAACTTGTCATTCCCCAGTGACGATAAGTTCCGTCAGGGCACTCATTGGCCACGAACGCGAATCCGAATATTCGTCGACGGATTTTTTGTTGGCGAGCGCATACGTCCGAGTGACGCAGTTCTCGTGTCCAATGCGTGAGCTGGGCTCGGCTGACGTCAGGTTGGCACCGCTGACGCGCTTTGGGAACCGCGGATGTATCATAGTGAAAAGGCGGAGAGCTTTCGAAGGAAAGAAGGTACAAAATAGTCCGCTATATTTTCAAATGTTCGTACCGAAAAGCTGGCTGTTCACTTTCTACCCTCTTTCTTTTGGCCAACTAAACGATATGCGATTAGTGAAGTCCCAATTTAAAATCATTCATCCTAACCCAAAATTCGTTTCATGGCCCCTTTAATTTCTCGGTGGGTATTGACTGCGACCAACGTTGACTGCGACACTCGAGTGACACGTTTCTGCTGTCAAGGGCGGAACTGCACTTTCTTGCCAAGTACGCGGGCACGAAGACAAAGCCAAGACACTCGTCCCCTGCACGATAAGCAGAGGGCTCGAATGAGACTTCCCGCGATGTAGCATGTCAATGGTTATAAGATTGCCTCTGCACGAGAGAACATCCGTCCCATTTACATGGCTTGCACGTGACATCATCGTACCGTACTGGTAACTATTCCTACTTGTTCTTGACTAGAAAATTTACTTTGGTGGTGTCAAATATGGGCTGCACAAGGTAAGCGCTCCGTTCTTGACTAGAAAATTTACCTTTGGTGGTGTCAAATATGTGCTGCACAAGGTAAGCGCTCAGTTCTTGACTAGAAAATTTACTTTGGTGGTGTCACATATATACTGCTCAAGGTAAGCGCTCAGCAGCAAAGCCACCACAACGGCCGCTGATTGATGTGACGTTAAAACTCCACCATTCATGCCGTCTTTTTGGACGGTTTATACGTTTTTCTAATGTCTTCTAGTCATAAAGTTAATGCCAAAGTAAAGAGCCGTTATTTAACTATACGTTACTTTCGTACTATTAAATTCCTTGGTAGTTGTTAGTTTATTATTTATATTTTAATTGACCACAGTCCCAAAGATAGAATTTTATTTTCCTTCTTTTTCTCAAGTTATAACGTTCCAACGTGCACGATGATTTGTGTGAACGGTCTGTGGGATGCAATGAATTAAAAAAGTAAGCAATGAACTGCGCAGGTAATGTTTATTCTAAAATAAAACAATAGAGTATAAAATTGTATTATTATCTTGTCTTATAAAACTGAATCGCGTCAACTGATACGTATATTTAACCTGCCCATCAGCTCGGGTGTCTTTCTATAGGAAGAAAGCAGCCATACGTAGTACCCATCTGAGAAGGTGGGGATGCTTCTATTGCGGGTAACTTATTGTGTGGATTTTCAAAAGCGTTCGAGCATGTTATTCATAACAAGAATCGTTCTACTTCCGGCGGTAGTTCGCAAGTTTACAGCACAAAATCCTAAAGGTGCGTTCGGTTGAAACAAACCTGTGCTCCTTTTTTAACTACTCTGCTCCTATTGTTACAAATAGAGCATAAATAGATTGCATATACCTTGATGTGCCAAAAACTTTCGACAAAATTAACCATACCTTGCTATTGCACAAATTATTGCTATATAGTTTTGGCCTAAACTTGTGTAACGGGTTCCAAAGTTACTTATTTTCTCGCCCAAACAGAGTTCGCATACATAGCAGTCACTCAGACATTTTCTTTTCAACTTCAGGTGTCCCCGAAAGATCCATTCATGATTCTCTTTTGTTTTATATTTGTCGATGACTTAGCTTTGAATAAAAAAAAAAAAGATTGACCGCATCTCCACGTGGTGAATGATGTTGATTGGGGCGAAGCTCTGGTGGTGCTGATGATACTGATTTTATTGTTCATAGGTAGTGCTGATGGTGCTGATTTTTTTTATTGTTCATAGGTAGTGCTGATGGTGCTGATTTCTTTTATTGCTCATAGGTAGTGCTGAGTTCCGGGTTGCGTTTCGACTTCATTATTACATGCTTTATGGTCGGTGAAATGCAGAGCCAGCGGTTCTTCTAGCGGATCAGCTTGGATCCGCTAGAAGCCGTGGGAACGCATCTCCACCGCTTAATTCAACGGTCCATGTGATCAGAAAGAGAATGTGTGGTATGGAACGTGGTTATATACGCATTTGAGCATTTGACCGCAGCGCTCCTCTCGTCTATAAACTTTGAGCCAATGCATGCAAAGTTTAACGCGATTATATACGCATTTGACCGCAGCGCCCTCTCCTGTATAGACCGACACGCTGTTTACAAACAAGCCCGCGTTTGCCCACACCAGGTGTGGGCACCGCGCGTGCGCAGAAACTGAATTCGCGTGAAGTGAAACGTCTGCGCATGCGCAGTGCCATCGGCAGCGCCTCCGCAGTTGCGTGACGTCAGGGCCGCGTGTCGGTCTATAGACGTTGAGCGGCTACATGCAACGTTTCATCCATGACAGAAACCCCAGCTCTTGAGTTACTACCACATCTCAGAGCCCCTACTCGTCCCGCAGTCGTGACCGAGTGGTTAAGGCGATGGACTAGAAATCCATTGGGGTCTCCCGCACAGGTTCAAATCCTGTCGACTGCGCAAACATTTTTTTTTCTTTTTATGTGAGCACGGACGGACGGACGGACGGACGGACAAGGCTAGACCCTAAGGAGCTTCGCCCCTAAAAAATGTGCACGATGTTAATGTTTTGAGATAATTTTAAGCTGTTTCTAAATGTGCCGAGTGCCGAGTGTGATTCCACGTCCGGCCTCCGCCGAGTACGGACGTGTGCGTCATGAGCTCCGACGGAGCGGTGAAAACGGCCGCGTCAGGCCGTGGTACGTCTGTCTTGATAACGCTGAAGACTACAAGATTATCCTGCCCCAACTGCCCAGTGGATATGTTGCGACGAACGCTGTATTTTTACACTGTGATCTGAAAGGAAGGCCGTATCGCGTGCAAGACTTCCGTGACGAGCTGCAGCGGCTGCAAGTGCTGAAGGACCTGGCCTCAGTCGGTCCACATCAGATGAACCGCGTTTGGATGCTGAGGCTGCACTCGCTAGCGGCGATGCAAAGGTTGGTGGACGGGCAGAAGCTGACCATCAAGGAAGGGCGTTGCCTCGTCATCGACCCGGCGAACATGGCCGTGAAGCTCAAGCTCCAGTTCCCAACGGCCAGGTGAACAAGGAGTTGGAGCAATACGGCAAGGTATCTGAGATCACCAGGGGCTTCTTCCGGGAGTAGGGGTTTGAGGCTGTCGAGTCTAACACCCGGAGTGTACACCTGACCCTTAAGGAAGGCTAAACCGTGGACAGCATCCCCCACGAGATGCGCCTGGAAGGGTGTACGGTCCTTGTCGTGGTGCCCGGACGCGCTCCGCTCTGCCTCCGCTGCCGTCGTATGGGCCCCATTCGCCGGGACTGCCGCGTCCCCCGCTGAAGCAGAAGAATACATCAAGACGTACGCCTCGATAGCCCGAGACCGTAAGTTGGAGAACAACTCCGACTACCTGATGGATGGCATCCAGGTGGAGGAAGCCGTAGGAGGGTCGCCTCCAACCGAGCCGCTGCCGATGAAACAGAGTGGGGCACCCGCACCCAAGGACGACGGCAACCAGGACGTAGCGTCACATGTGCGCGATTCTGAGGTGACGACACGAGGTCAAGACGCGCCCCGCGACAGAGCCAAAGAGCGCCTGCCGCAAGCGCTGTCAATGTCTGACCGCAGTGAGAAACATAGAAAGTGTAAGTCTAAAGAAGATTACCACTGTGTAGTCTAGTGACCGATACAAATGCCCCACCAAATACAGGGAATGGAGCCTACACTGCCCAATGAAACATATCTTCCTCTTACTGACTAGAGCAATGATCCTGACCAAAATATTAAGGATATGAACCCAGGAAATGTCTTAATGCAAAGACCAGGGTTCTCCCCAACAATATCTTAGAGGGGAACATCGGCCACCCACCCGTGCAGTAGAGGAGGGGGTATCTAAGGCACTGAAATAATGTCCACTCTATTTGAGCACTCTTTTGCATGCACTGTGCCTGCGGAGCAACGATGCCGACCACAGGGATCGATTTAGTAAGCATGGTACTGTGAGATTCGGTTGATCCGTGGAAATATATAGAGGCGGCTAGCACATCACAAAGTCAGCTGGACTGATGGGAGGGAGAACTACCGCCACTCACCGTGGGGAGAACCCTTACAACAGCCCATGTTAATAAACAATTCGAATGAGAGCTCTCACGTTCATAGTGACAATAAGAAAATTCCAACATGTCGTAGACGCAACCAAATCGACACAACTGCAAACAAAACACGGGAAGAGTAAAACGTCTTACTCTTACCTTCAGCGCAACGGAAGAAAAACCCAAAACGAGACAACAAGCTGACGGGCCTGTTGATTAATTGCGGAATCGTTCACAAAAGAAAACACTTCTATTTAATAAAACTGCGTGATATCTACAGAATATACAGGGAAGGTATGTTCGATGGTGTCGTCCTCGCGATCTTGCTTTCTCCGGTTCAACATCTTCTTTCTTCCCCTCGCGTCACGCGTTGCAATCTCAAAACTACCGAAAATCCACAACAGGGCCTACAGCATGTCTACGGCGTACCGCACGTGACAATTACACAGACCAAACAGCGTAGCCGTCCCGTCCCGCCGTCCGCCGTGTCGACGCTCCAAAGGTGCACCCGCCTCGCCAAAGCCATAGCTGCAGTCATTCAAACTTTTTTACAGCGGAGCTGTTAAGGGCTAGGTTCCCCAGGATCGTGTCCGTGTATGTCTACACAAACGTACCTGGACAGCTACCGCCATCTATAAGCGACGGCGGCAAGCACACAACCAGTATGGTTTCCGCCGTCGCTCGTTGATGGCGGCAACCTTTCCAGCTATAATAGAAGAATGGATAGTTGGGCGCGTTGGTGGGAATTCATCGTAGGAAACAGCGCGAAAAACAGACGACGACGAAGAAGAAGCACACAGTGTATCGAGTACAGCTCCGCTGGTCTTCCTTCTTCACGAGAGTGGAAAGGCTGAACGTTTTTTTAAAGAGTTCAAGGCTAATAATAATTTTCAAAGTTTATACATTCAATATATTTATTAATTGTATATATACATACAGCGAATTTCTAAATGATGATGATGATGATGATGATGAACTTGCAGCTCTTCCCTTTGAATCGGGCGGGTGCGAATAAACGCGCCCAAGCTTTTAAGGGGGGGGGGGACTAGTTAGTTGTTGGTGTCAACGTGAATGGTGGTTAGTGTCATCTGTGATGGATCTTTCTCCACCAATCTTCTAAGCGTCTCTTAGTCCGTTCAACAGCAATCCGCAAGGCCACGTTGACGCTGGCGCGACCACTGGGGTTTGCTCGGGTGGGTGGCTGCGGGCTTTCTTGCGTTGTCGTAAAGCCCAGTGCCGTCGCTAGAAGTCGCGCCGTCCCAGGGGGTGGGACCAACTCTTCTGCGGGGGTTGGCAGTATGCCCTTGCACTCGAGTATGAGGTGCTCTATTGTTTCTTCATTCGCCTTACACACTCGGCATAGGGTGGACGTTACGGTAGTGTCGAACCGTTGCCTGTACACAAGCGTTCGAAGAGCACCCGCACGTGCCTCGAACAGTAGACAGCTTCCGTAGCTGTTATCACATAGCTGCGTCTCTGCGGTGATTTGCTGTTTTTCGGAGGCGTACGTTGTCAGCGTTGACTTAGTTTGGGTAGCTTCCCGCCACTGGACGGTCTCCTGCTCTCGTACCTTCTTTCGCACTTCGGATTCCCATTCTTTCTCCGTGGTCGCCTCCACCGGTGCTCTGAAAAAACCGAACTTTTTTTTTCCGGTTGGTATAGACGTTTCTGCCACCGGGTCCGCACGGAAGTTAGGTGGGTGTACACAAACAACCTCTTCGCTCGGCGGCAGAGGTCCATGTGCCGAAGTCTCCCGTCATTCCCAATCTTACTGGTTGCCTCCCGTGCATCGAACGTTGACCAGCCGAGGTCACCCTGCACCGCCTCGTTAGCCACCGTCCCATGGCATCCCAATGCCTGGCGCCCCACCTCTCACTGTCTGCGCTCCAAAACGGTTCTCACTTCACCCGGCACACATACCACTGCATTGGAAAATGTCAAACCGGGCACCACGACGGCCTTCCACAACTCTCGGCTCACTATGAATCTATTGCCGCTCCATAGGCTCACATGGCAATCTGCCAGGCTTTGTCAGTGTAGGAGAGGCAATGACAGTATACGCATTTTCAGGGCACGAATCACTCGCGATTAGATCGGGCTCACGTTTCCCTCGATCTTACTAGCGGGTGTAAACAATATTCAGTCGGCCGCGTGTCATTCAGTGATAATTCACTTTTTATTTTTTTATTTGTTCTTTTAAAGGAGTGCCTAAGAGGTTCGTTTTGGGAATTATGGAAATTTGATACGTAGCATCTAAATTATGATTGTTTTTTTAACTGCGGTGCGTCACAAGCTTGAATAATTCGTAAGCGCCCAAGGGGAAGAGGTTGGTGTTAAATGGGAACTGTTTAAACAGGAAATTAGAAGGACGGCCATAGAATGGTCGAGTTTATGAAAACATGAAGGAAAAAAAACAAAAAACAAGTGAATTAAATGGCCTGCTTCAGACGTTAAGGCAAGTAGAATGCCGCTCGCCCGGTTTTTTCGGACGAGATATCAGGATTAAAAAGCGCTTGGAATTTCTGGACACCGAAGAATATAAGGGGCTATGGTGCGAGCACGATGGAAGCGGTTGTCACTCGGGAAAATTCCCACTAAAAGGGCGATCGGGGTGGAACGAAGATACGCGAGTAAAAATAAGATAAGCGAGATTTCGTATCGAGGGGTTCTGTCTGGTGATAAGGATTTCATCGAAGACGCGTTTGCGGAATGCTATAAAAAGCTTTTTAGTTACCGCGCGCCCCAAAAAGAAAGGCTTTCGAAGCGTTTATTTGCCGTTTATGCCAAGACTGGCAGACGACATAAAGAAAAAGTTAGAACAACCCATATCGTTGGCGGAAGTAGAAGGAGCCATCGACCATTTTCAACCCGGAAAGTCACCCGCGGTCCTGATGGTTTGGGCGCTGGTTTTTATAAAGCGTTCAAGGACAAGCTTGCCCCTTTTTGCAGTGCGTGTTTTCCGAAGCGTATCGTGTAAAAGTTTTACCTCCTTCATTTTTGTGCACTCATAAAATTTTTATACGGAAAAGTGATGATCCCGTGAAACTCTGTAATGTATAGGAGCGTATCGCCCAATAACTTTGACGAATTTGGATTATAAAATGTCGATGAAAATATTAGCAGAGCGAATGCAAAGTGTGACAAGCGTTATTGTTGGCCCGCACCTGACGTGTGGTATCAAAGGACGAAGTATCTAACAAACGTTCATGTGGCAAGGAGCATTCTGGAATGTTGCGATAGTATGGAACGGAGAGTCGCTATGCTACAGGTCGACTTGGTAGAGGCTTCCGATTGTGTGTCACGTGATAATTCTTTTTTCTATTTTAGACCACGTCAATGTTGATTCAGTTTTGTGTGAGGGAATACGTATGGCATACCAAAATTGGGCGCCACCCGTCTTATTGTGAACAAACGTGTGAGTGAGCGTATTGGACTTTTTTTCTTCTCCGAGACAAGGATGTCCACTTTCGCCTCTGCTTTTTTGTATTTTTCTTGAACCTTTTGTTCAAGCATTCTTCGTAGTAGTTACATTAGAGGTTTTAATTTACAATCTACTGTAGTGCGGATTTTGTCATACGCGGATGATGTGGCAATATTTTGCCTTGACCAAGAAAGCATAAAGAAAGCCGTAGAATTGACAGAACTGTTTTGCGAATATACGTGTAGCGCCATTAACTTTGAAAAGTGTTTGGGCATTTGGCACGGCGATTGGCCTACCAAGCCGAATGTGTTTGAGCGTGTTGTATGGCCGACTTGCCATCTCGTTATCTTGGTGTACCTCTAGATCACTGTCGCGATACTGATAAGTATTGGCGCAATGAAACTGAGGCTTTGCGCGCAAAGGCGAACAAGTGGGGAGGCAAAGGGTTATCAATTTTTTCATGCGCATCTGTATGTAACACATTTCTTGCAACAAAAGTTTGGTACGTGTTACAGGTATTACATCGCTCACGTATCAGCAATCAACGCATCCATCGTGTGTTCGCGGTTTTTATTAAGGCGAAAGCCTCATGTTTCATTGTTCAGTCGACCTTGAGAAAACGTTGGCGACATGATAGGTCCTAAAATACGCCAAAAGTACGTCGTCAGAGTGCGCGCCGCGCTGTATTCGGAGGTTTGCTATCACCGGAACCAATGAAACGGCGCCAAAAGTTCGTCGTCAGAGAGCGCGCGCTATCTTCAGAGGTTCGCTATCACCAGAGCCAATGAAACGGCTTAAGGCAAAAGCCTTATATGTCTCATCGTTCAGTCGACCTTGAGAAAAACGTTGGCGACACGAAAGGTCCCTGAAATACGCCAAACGTGCGTCGTCAGAGAGCGCGCTGTCTTCGGAGGTTCGCTATCACGTTTACATCGGTGCTTGGGCTTTCGTCTTAGGGATAACATAAGAGACCCTGTGAATTTTCGGCCGCTTTGTGAACGAAGCCTGCACGTTCGCAATTCCAGATAACGTGCGAAGATATCTTCATTCTGTGTTTGTAGCTCAGTGTGGAAGAAGACGAGCCGAACCAATATTTTTCGACAAGTCAGCGTTGGTCAACGTTACTAAACCACTCAGTTGGGAAACTGCCATAGAAACTGCTCTGAAAAAGTGGCCCCGATCTGTCCTCGCGAACCGAGCTAATGGCGAACACAACGGCGCCTTTCTCCCGCAGCGGCAACTCGAGGAACCGCACGTTACTTCTATTTTGGCTTTAATCGGTGATTTTGGCGCCGAAACAGATACAGTGGAAGAGGATACAGGGGTGCCACCCCGTTTCCCGAGCGGACACGCCGCGTCTTATACTACCGAAGTTAAAATCCACCTAGGTCGGGACGCGCTACATGAAAGCACCGCTGAGGCATGGTTGTATAAAAACAATATTAATTGTGCCGCAAAACCTTGCAAACTAAAGATTTTAAGAACATCACGCACCCTTCATTTTGTACTAAACTCCAATAAATTTCATACAAAAAGAGTCTTTTGAACTCTTTTCCGTTTGTTTTTAAGCAAAAACATGCTTTCTAAGAGCTCAAGGTGACCACAGTTACAGACAAATGATACAGAGTGCCGCTGTTGTCGCATTTAGCTCAGTCTCGGTGGACGCCAGCGGCTCAGGTTTCGACGGCGAGTTTCCCAACTGTGAGTGTTTTAGTAACGTTGGCGTTGGTGATCTGGGCCTTTCGCATCTGTTCGTGAGACAGCTGGTCAGCAAATTTATTTTTCTTCGGGACCATAAAGATTCATTGTTACGCACGGTCATTCAAGCAAGGCTACACAGCATTCTACCTGTGTTTGTTTCGTCCAACGTAACTGTGAGTGGTTGTGTACGCGGGTATACATAAAAGAAGTCATTGGCGCCTATCAATTTTTAACAACACGGTTTTCTTTGGACTATTTGTGTGGCGTTTCGCGTAAACGGCTGACGAAAGACATGATAGATATACTTTTTCCCACACCATTGTACCGTATACATTCTGCAGTGAGGGCCCAGGGCAAGACGTGTTGAAACGAGTCAAGAGAGTGGTTATCCCCGCACAGACTAAATCATTTTTTTTTCATGTTGTTTGACCAAACGTTGCCCGTCCAAGCTTGGCTAGCTGAGAAGGGAGTACCCATCGCTTGGACCGACAACTGTATACTGTGTAAAAACGGGAAACTCTCGAACACGTTTTCTTACACTCCTGGGATACAGTATTCTTTTGGGATGTTCTGCAAAGGACTCTCAAAAAGGACCTCCTACTTACGGCCCAAGGAATTCGGTTTTTACTGTTGAAGAGGACGACGGTGTATACCTGGACACGATCATGCTTTTGAGCCTTCACAGTTTATGGCTGTGCCGCTTGGCAGTGCGTCATGCAGATATACAGGGTGTCATAAAAGAAAATTTACACGGTCTTTTTTACCGCGAAAGTAAACCAGGCATCGCGGAACACTCATTCTCCGCCCAAAGGTAGCGCTAGAGGTCACAACCAGATGACAAAGTTTCAGCCCGATCCGATAACTTAATCAAAAGTTATAAGTGATGTTCTGAAAATTTCAATGGGAAAATGGCTGCCGACGGAGTTTTCGAATACATGGGGCTCTATGGCACCAGAAACCGAAAATGGGCAAAAATGGGCTCCAAGTTCCCATTGAAATTTTCAGAAAATCACTTATAACTTTTGATGAAAGTATCGGATCGGGCTGAAACTTTGGCATCTGGTTGTGACCTCCAGCGCTACCTTTGGGCGGAGAATGAGCGTTCGGCGATGCCTAGTTTAGTTTTGCGGTGAAAAAAACCGTGTAAATTTGTTTTTGTGACACCCTGTAGATGTGCGTCCTGTGCATAGATATTTCGTAGAGCACATGTGTTTTATGCGTGAATTGCACATGGCGCAGCAAACTGGGCCTGAGTGGTTGCCACTTCTAGAGGAGCTGGCTAACCTTAAATATTTTTAGCTGTTGGCATTAGCCAGGTAGGCTGGCGTCTTTTGACCCGGCTTTGAGCATGTGTTGTTGCTTTCTATTACTACCAAAACCAGCCAAAAAAAAAAAGAAAGAGTGGCCGAGTGGGCCAGCGCACACGAGCTCGGAGCACGTGGAGCTTAAGCGCGCGCTGCAGAACCTATAGGGATCCTGGGTTCAATGCCTACCCCTGCCCGTTTCGATCTGGATGAGCATCGTCCCGGCTGTTCGGTCGTGCGCACTACTGCGTGGTGCCAGTGTTGCCGCACTGCCACTTCGGTTTTTCCCTCGTCGAGCGGCGAAAATTCCCTTTTTTTCCCACAGCACCATTTTAGTGACAGAAGTCGTTTTAAAGATACGCATGACGCCAAGTATATTTAAACGCAGCAACACCTCCCGTATGTTTTTGTTTTGTAGAATTTTGCATCGCATAAATCACGAAATGTAGAAGTTGACATTCGGCCAACTGGTCTCCCTCCCCTTCTTTTCCGCACTATACATTGGTTGAATGAACCAGGGTAACTAAATGAAGGCAAGCGGGCCATTAACAAAACTAAACTAAAATCGCCTGCTCGTTTTCGTATGTGAAAGGGACCCCACCCACTGTGCAATCCATGATCTATCGCACTGACAGAGGACGTGTTGCGTAGCTAGCGGTGAGGAAAGCGAGCAGCAGGCTTGCAGCACGCACATAATGTAAGTCGTGATTAATTAGATTGGCTCCTAAAAACAGCGAACTGTCTGAGTAGCTAATACCACTTCCTTTCTCGCGTTCGAAGTAGATAAGAAAATTACAAAATTTCTGTATAGTTTTTTAATAAAAAAATATTTCCCACGTTTTACAGGTGTTTAAATTCTGGTTTCCCTCTTTCCCTAGCTGTCATGCTTTCTCCCACAATTTGGGAATTTCCCACGATTAGGCAACACTGCCGTGGTGCACGTTAAAATTCCCAGCCTAGCAGTCGTACTGCACTGGCTTAATTGTTCATCTACAGTAGGTAACAATGTCGCCATGTTCTGGCACACTAAACTCCTGCTGTATAAACAACGAATTTTTTTTCGTTCCCATTAGCGTTTTTGTTTTCTAAAACAAAACAAAACAAAACAAAAAAGTTAATTTCATATTGTTTTAACGTTTATAATGAATGAAAAGTGCCCATATTTCATTTGCATCACTTTTCTAAAAAAAAGGTAACGTTACATCCGTTTCGGTTTCGTTTCGGCTTCAACTGTGTCCCGTGACGCCCATCTCAACTGCGTTTGTTAGGCCTGTGTACCGTGTAACACCGGACAACGTAGTCGTGCTCAATGACAGTTGGGAGATGCCAACGATCGTCGGCTTAAGACAGTTGAGAGCGCTATAGTGTAACCAGGGTAAGACCGACACGCGGAGCGACTCTGTCTGCCAACACGGACGGAAGGCCGCGCATGCGCGGTAGCTATGTGGGCAAGAGCAGCCCGGCTCTCCGTGTTTTCGCCATTGCGTTCTATGGCGTGCGCTCGTTGTTGACGTTGTAGGGACGCTTGTATCTTTATTTGTGCGTCGTATTTCCTGACAACGTATGTCGTATGCTATGCCCGACTATTTGAGCTCGCTGCCCGAGCCTGAACGGCAGCGGTATCGAAACAAACTGTGCGTGGACGGCGTTGCCTTCGACGATCCGTACGCCGTAAACAAGGCCTGCTGGACTTTCGACGTCAAGTTGCTGCCACCGAAGTCGACGGCTCACGTCGTCTTTTATTTAGTTTTTTCGCCAAGCCTGTTCATGGCCAACACGGTGCAGGCGTACAAGCCTCTCGAGGCCTACGATTAACTGCCGGCGGGATCAGGATTAACTGCCGGCGGGATCAGCAGACTGGGTCTGCGGAAGTGTATTTATTAATTGATTAAATACACGCAGCGTCTTCAAGTCAAGGTATGATATTTTTCCTAACCTCATGACCACAAGGCATGACAAGCAGTAACGCTTTGTCCGTTCTGCAGTCTTGGCAGTAACATGTTACAAGTAACGGCGTTGCCGGTAACGCGTTACTTTTTTCAGTAACGTAGCAACCTACTCGTTACGTTTTCGACACAGTAACGGGTAACGTACTTACGTTAATATTTCAAGTAACGTAGTTACGTTACTCGTTACTACTTCCCAAGTCTTAAAAAAATTACACTTCAATTTTTTCCGTGTTTTAGGCGTCAAGCCATGTTTTTCTTTGCGTTTTTTCTCGTGAGTATTTAGGTAAAACCGTAAAAAAAGAGATAGATTAATTATGTTCAATTTTAGCATGAACATAATGTTTCTTCATATATGACATGTATCGTCAAAACCGTAAAATGTGTTAAATCATAATTTAAAAAAAGTAACGCAGAAGTAACGTGCGTTACTTTTTATCGGTAGCGGTAACGGGTTCCTTTTATTTTTAGGCAACGTAGCTCGGTAACACGTACCTTTTATTTGCAAGTAACGAGTAACGTATTCCGTTACTTTTTTCGGTAACGCCTACAACACTGCCGTTCTGTCGCCGATCCTCTTCTGCTGGGTAGCACGGGCGTGGCGAGCCTCCGACGAGCGCTTGGCCGATGCTTTGTGCGCGAACACCATGGGAACAAAATCCGGGTGGTCTCGATCAGACAACGGTTTCCTGCACATAAGCAAGCCTCGGGACTGAGATTGAAATGGAAGCCGCACTTGCCTTCAAGAAAGTGTTTGCCGCACAAACGGTCGTTCGCGCGAGGCGACGATTCTTTTCGATCCACGGATATTATCCACCTTCTGTGTTTTTCAGAGTCTGCCGGGAACTTGTGGAAACTCACTCCGCTACTTTTCTTGTACATTTCGGTGCAATTAACGGCAACACAGCTTCGCGGCATGCTGAAATGCTATGACGCCCATGCGAAACGTGCGCGCTTTTGCCCACACCCCCGGCTCCGGCTGCTCCGGCGCGATCGCAGCGCCGCCGCAGCTCCGTGACATCAAGCCCGCGTGTTGCTGTATACAACGCTGTCAAAGACAATGACGCGAGCGTGTAGCTTCATCTAAGGTTTCGTTGGCGCGGGAACGTGTGCGAATGATCTGCGAGATCAAACCCCATGCTCGCCCCAGCAGCTTTAACAGCGTTGTACACTAAGTATGAAACCGAGTATTGGCGCCCAGATGTTTAGGTGGCGCCCTCATATGGTTTCCATCCGTGACGTCACGACTGGGACTTGCCTCGCAGTAACGTCACGAGTTGTTACCCTGGCTACTTACCATCAGTTGCGACGACAAGTTCGATGGTGTGTTTAGAAAGCACAATGGAAGCCAGGAACCATTGAATTCCGAAACTAGCACCGTCGAAGTTGACAGACTGACAATGCTCCATGTGGTATGCTCCATGTGACGTACGGCAGGCTCGTGGTTTGGCCAATCGTGGAAAGCTGACCGCCACGGATATTTTGAGCCTGCTCCGCGCTTTGCACGAGCCTGCCGAGTAAAGTAGTTCGGGTAGGGTGCACTCGAATGGGGAGGTGTGCCGTCCGGCGGCCATGAGAGTATCGCGATGTGCCAGCACGCCGGTGACTGCGCTGTGGGGCAGAGCGCGGTCATCCGACTGCTGTCAGAAGCTTGGCGGTCGGAACAGAGATGCGCTATTCGTCGAGAAAATGGTCGTATTCTTAGTTTGTCTGCTCGGTTGTGGGAAAGAACATGTTCCATCCTATCTCACACCCCCGTGAAAAAGCGTGACTTGCGTGAGCGGAGAAGCTTATATTCAAAGCGCAAATGCCGTTTGGGAGCGGTCAGTTACTTGCATAGTCTCGCGTCTGTATATATTTCTTTCGTTTTTTTTTGTAGAAAAATAGTTGTATATCTAAACTTACATGCCGGTAGGTATTAAGAAAGCGAAGTTTAAGTATGATATGATATGTGATGCGAATGTACTCGTCTGTTTCGTCCTCTTTATGTTTTATACTTTCTGTTTTCTAGTTTCCTCTCCACTTTAGTGTCAAAGGTATTTTAATCATTTTTTCAGCAGCTGTGCATTTTACAGACCTTTAAATACCTCGTTTTGTTCTGGTGCTAATGCATCTTTTTTGTGTATTATGGTATAATGAAAGCGATCTTTTCTTGACTTCTGCATTCTCAGCCAAAGCTTACAGACCAGGAAATGTCTGAATTGATTTCATCTAGAGAGCATGCATAGTATAAAAAACACACACTCCAAGACTGACAAGATAGCTAGAGCAACTTCAAATGATGTATTTATTGAAAAGCAATCCCACTTGGAGAAATTGGTTTTCTCTGACACTTTTTCTGAGTCTTATTTCCTTTCTCTCCGCCTTAGTTTTTTTTTTTTTTTCCTTGGAATCAGACGATCCCGTTTTGCGAACAGAGAGTCGTCGCTCGGACTCGGAAACAAGGAGTGTTTCTCTTCACATGTTTTGTAGCCCAGAGCCTTTTATACTGGGAGAGTTCGGCGGTCTATTGATCCAGCCGCCAGTCTGGCAACACTGATCAAACAGTCTGGCAACTGTGCGCATCGCGTTCCGAGTTTCGTTGTCCGCCATGATGTGCCTTGCCGTCTCGAGCCGGCAGCCGCCTCACTAGCGTGGAGCGAGAGACGACGGTGAAAATGTTCGTTCTGCGCTCTGCGAGACGTTAAAAGAAAACGTAATGGGGTGCTGTAGTGCCGTTGGGTGCTCGAACAGCGCGAAAAAAAGGGTTCAGGATGTACCGGTTCCCGCAAGGAAAAGAAAACCGCAGAACGCACAAGATCCGGGAGGCCAAAACGAAGAGGGCTAGTAAGTGGAAGCCGACTTCGAGTTCTCGATTGTGCGAGGTAATTTTACAATTAAATTATTTTGTGCGTTAAACGCGTTTTATTTTGACTAAAACTGTGCAGCGACTTGGTGTGGCAGCGTCAGGTGAGTGTGTCCGTTGATCACGAAGCTGTTTCCCGTCGCGCGAGACTTGATACTTGCGAGCGGCCTAGCTTGCAAACTTTGAACTGTGTATTCTGCATTTCAGTGTAAGCGCGAGCGGAGCCGATCGCTGCAAGCGCGTGCACGTCGCGATGAACGACGCGTGAACTCTACGAGTGCACGCGCTCCGTCGGCACGTTCAAAGCATGCAGCTCGCTCTCGTAGCTTTCTCTAAGCTTAAGTTTTTAGAAGCGGCCTCGCAGCTCAGCTTCGCCGTCTCGCAAGCGCTTTTGTTTCGCTAGCGATACCTTTATTTTGATATTTTCTTGAATGCGCGTAACAAATACTTACTTGTCATGCCTTTTTTTTTTTTAGGTGCACTTCGTAGACAGTGAATTCGAAAGAGGGTTTATCGCGATCGCAAAAAGCTCAGGCACAACGCAATGACGACGCTGTTCCTTCACAGCAAACCAAACAATATCAGAAAACCCCCAAAAGACCGGCAGGTGCAGAAGCACGGCGGAAAATCACGATCGGTCCTCCGTATTCCGTACAACGGTGCACCAACCTTGTGATGTGGTAAACAGTCGGAGAGCGATCCAGACAATCAAACTTGTTTACTGAAAAATGCGCACTAGGCCACTCAGCTGTGTCGGACGTCGGGCGTTTTTCAGCGATTCCCCATTTATAAATGAGTGCCGTTCGTAAATGAGCGGTTTCTTTGCTAATTCTTACATGAATAAAGCACCGAATCACGAAATGCTTGTTTTCCGACTCTCTCCCTACGCCAACAAAAGCGCGAACGGCAAAACCTACACGCGTATACATCGCACGTCAATGGGGACCCACTTGCCGGGAGGCACATCATGGCGGAAGCGGAACCCGCTGAATCTGCTAAACCTAGCGGGCCGTAAGCCCCTCCCACCCGCCGAACTCTCCCAGTATGAAAGGCTCTGTTGTAGCCCACGTTGCATCCGCCACAAAACACCACCGCTACGTCGTTTTCTTCGCCGCATTTGACCTCGTTGCGAGTGCTTTGTCTCTTCGGCACAGCTATACATCGTTTCAGCTTAGCTCCGAGCGCAGCCAAAGGCTGGGGGATGGTTAACTACTTGGAAAAGAGCGTTCGTGCGCACCAAGAAGTAGTTCGCAAAAGAAAATCTTAGAAGTATTTTGTGTGCAAACATTGGACAACTTTCCAGTTGTGTCCTGCTAAGAGCTAATTATAAAAATACAAATGAAATAAAATACGTTCCACGTTCTTCATAATATAGCAATGAATATGCTTCGACGAACAACGCAACTGATGGTAACACTGATGCGACTATACTCCGTTTCACCTTATGTTGTACCGGAGCGAAGGCTGGACGCACGAGATCATAGCTTTGGCAGCTGCCCTTAATGCACGAGAGCTTGTGCCGCCGAGATGTGCCCTAGAGCAAGGTGCTCGCGCTTGCAGCCTTTCCTGCGGTACATCATAAGGTGAAACAGAGTATAGAACCGGCACGCTGTTTACAAACAAGCCCGCATTTGCCCACACCAGGATGTGGGCACTGCGTCGTGCGCAGAAACCAGACTGGCGCGAGGTGAGGCTTTTTCCGTTTTTTTTTTCCGTTTTGTTTTTCGTCGAATCTTAACGGCCGAATTGTGGGCTTCAAGTTAGAGGCTTTCCTCGCCAAGTTGCTGGAAATCTCTTGGGTTTCTGTGTTCTTAATTACCACCGACAACGCAAGACAAGAAGAAAGGCACGTTTGTGCGTCAGGCGCGAGATCGTGATGAATCTGTACACGTTACTGAAAAAAGTAACCGATTACAATTACAATTACTTCACTGTAAAAAGTAACCGATTACAATTACAATTACAGCCTCAAAAAGAAATAAAGAATTACTCTAAAGTAATCGATTACTTCCCACGTTACTTTTCATTCGACTTTTTTTATAACGGTAGCATAATCCTTGAAGTCTCGCGCTCAGTTGTTCCGAAAAAAAAAAAGAAAGCCTTGACCGTTTTTGTTTAGACCTGGGTGAGTGACGCCAACACACCCAACCCCTCTTGTAAAATAAAATAAAAAAAAACAGAGCGCTGTTTAAATATATCACTCACAAAAGGCTGGATAAGGTCATTTTTCATACCCACGCAATCTCTGGTGTACCAAAAAAAAAAAAAAAGCAATGTGCCCAGGAAACGAAGCATAGGTTACGTGCTTAGCGATTTCTAAAAGAAGAAAAATTGACCGTTGCCCAGAGCTGAGCGACTCCATCACATTTAACCCCCACCCCTCCCCCCCCCCCAAAAAAAAAGAGAAAAATTGTAATCGGTAATTTTGTAATTGGTTATAGCAAAAAAGTAACTCAATTACAAGGGTCGTTACTCCTTAAAGGAAGTAATTGAAGCGTTACAAAATTACAGTAAAATGTGATCGTATACAAGTAATCCATTACTTGTAACGCGTTTGTACTCTTCTTCGTCCGGAGACCCAAACCTCGTCGTACCGCGAAGTTGTTCAACGAACATCAGCGCTTACAGACGTTGGAAAATCGACGAAAAGTTGATCCGCCGACGGCGGAAAACGCTCTCTAATAAAAAACTGGTCAAATCGGGTGTCGAGGCGGCGGTCAGAGGCAAAACCATGCGGCGTCGGAGGGACGCGGTATGCTTTTGTTGCTGTTATGCGTTTGCGGAGAGCGCGCTGTTCGTACGAAATTGGAGACAGGGCGGCAGTCTACCCAGAGATCTCGCTCAACTCGCGGCTTTTTCCGTGAGCTCCGGACGGCACCGCGGCAGAGAAGAAGAACCGCCTGGGCACCGAACGTTACTCACTTCCGTGTTCCAGCCACGGCCTTCCTCTGCCAGCAGTGCGACGGCCCTCCGCGAAGTCCAGCAGCCACCGCACTGAACCAGAGTTTTATTCCAGGACGCGAAATGGCCTTTTTAATTAAGTAGCAGACGCATCGTCTTCTACATAATTAAAAATGCCATTTCGGGAGTATCGACGGCATCCTTCGATACTCCCGTAGCAGACGAGGTGTCTCTCTTCGACTTTTCTGCACCTCCGCGCAGATTCCGTGCGTAGTGATATTCGAAGTGCAGGAGAAGTCGCGTCCTGCTGCCGGAGTTTGACTGGCCCCGGCCACCCATAGCTTTGGCCACGCTCGGAGTTAAGCTAGAACGGAGTATAGCAGCCCCACAATATTGCATCGCTTCACACAGAACGCAAAACAAGAAGAAATAGTCGCACCAACACGGGAGGCAGTCATTTGATCGAATGACGTTTTAGCGAACGCCGACGTTTCACCGAATGACACTCCAAGCAAATAGTCGGCTGCCGCGAAGCGGCGGGTGGACAAAGGGGATTAACATGTTTGTAATGAGCCTCCGCAGACTGCCGCCGCGAAGCAGGGGGGGGGCTTAACACGCGTTCCCATTATCCGCTAAAACGTCGATTAGCTAAAACGTCGCTGTTCGCTAATACGTCATTCGCTCATGTGACATGGAGCCGCAGCGCCACTCCAGGCCCCCGCGGCAGAATTAAGCCACACAACACCCAGCTCCCATGGATCGAGAGGCCGACGCGGTCGGCACACCTCCGGTTCTAATCACCCTATAGTTCGGGGCAGTATGATCGCGCTTGTAGGTTCAGCTTCAATCGTATCCATGGTGAAACAGAGCTTGCCTTCTGGAAATGTGCAGGGCCCTCACTTTTCACGTTGTTGTTGAAAACGTTTAATTGGGCATCCCTGGAAAGACCACGCGATTATTTATCAACATTGATTCAGCTCGTGCTCTTTTGTGTGTGACATGCAATAGAGACCTAGGTCATCTGGGTTCGAGCCCCACCCCTGCCCCATTTCAATCTGGATGAGCATCGTACCGGCGTGCGGTCGTGTATCACTACTGCGTGGTACACGTTAAAGACCCCAGGCTAGCGGTTGTACTGCACTGGCTAAATTGCTCATCTACAGCGAGTGACTCGTCGCAACCTTAAATGGCTGACCAACTACACGCTGTATAAATATCCCCACAACCCAACCCCCACCTAGGTCATCCAAACAAAAAGCAAGCTATTTCGGAAAATGAAAAAAAAAGCATGCTACTGGTTACGTGTGTCATAGTTAGCACAAAATATTCACATGTGGTCACTCGCGTGGGTAAAAAGCTGTTGTGTGTCAAGAACAACTGTGACGGCGTGAAATCACGTGGAGAAAGGTCGCGGTCAGCACGCTCTTTGACGCAAAGTGAATACTGTAAAGAACATAATTATCGCGAGGACCTCATTTTCGTGTTCGTGTTCGTGTTGAAATATATCGCCATAAACTGGCCACGCAAATGTATCACCCCCATTGTGACGAATGGGGGGAACTGGCGGCATTCCCAAATAAAATAAATATATAAATATATATGTGAGGTCTGTCAGCATAATAATCCAATTTTTCTAGTCATTCTTGATTTACTGAATTCTCGAGTTAGCAGCTTCATGAAGCTACACAGAAGCGATCATAAAGGAAGGCATTCATCCAAGACATGCGCTGCCAAGTTTTAACATAGTGTTATGAGGTGAAATGGCTTACTAAAATATTAGCATAGAACCTTCTTTCTGGAGCGCGCAGAGATGCAGTAACTGTGGTATAGGTCGTCGAGCCAATG
The DNA here is from genome assembly GCA_037355805.1 of Ixodes ricinus. Classification (NCBI taxonomy): domain Eukaryota; kingdom Metazoa; phylum Arthropoda; class Arachnida; order Ixodida; family Ixodidae; genus Ixodes; species Ixodes ricinus. Next base: position 61,773 of record JAZHYW010040027.1, read on the forward strand.
AAAAGTTTGGAAAAACATGTAGAAAAAAACAGAAATGGCAAGGGATTTCCTACTGACGTTTCAAATTGAAATGGCAAAATTAATTAAACGTTATGCATAATGTTATAACATATTGCCAAACCAGAGATAGTTTTCCGAGTCAAAACTTATATGTTGGGCGGCATCCGCTAAACGCCTTCCTGCTTTATATTGATTCGCTCTGCAGGAAGGCCGAAGTGTAAAACTCTTGTTATTTCTTATATTGTTATGCCGTATAGCCTTTTTTTTTCAAGTGAAACAAGTTAATTCTAGATAATACACGCATCAAATAAAAACTCCCTTCAGCAACAAAAATGTAATGGGCAAGCAATGCCATTTACACAGACAAAAAACAAATACTAAAAACTCGGCGCTGCTGAAGCCCGCACAATTTAAGCCGTTTTAATACATGCTATCAATACCTACAGTTTGAAATAGTTAACGTTTCATAGCAAAAATTTCTATAAAACCCAAGCTATTAACCAGACTTAAAAGGTAATCCGTCACAAGTAATGGATTACTTGCAATTTCTTACTTTTTTAAAGTAATTTGTAATTGCCACGTTACCTTTTTGCTGCACTAATTTGTAATGTTATTTCGTTACTAAATATTGTAACGGATTAATTAAATTACTTGTCACCTTTTAAAAATATCAACATAATACAAAAACTGGAGCAATATGAGCAGGCAATTGAGCAGCATAAAGTTAGCTAGTTCAACATACAAGAAAACATCGTGACGAGGAGAATAACCGTAAAGAAAACACGATCATTTGTATGACCGGTCACTATGAACCACTTGAAATACGTGCAAGGCATATACACATATGCGAAAAAAAGATCAAGAAGACAAAAACCAAGTAGGCATCGTCCTCTTGACCTCCTCGCGGAGATGGGTTCATATTACAAGAGCGAATGACGTTTTAGCGAACAGCGACATTTGAGCGAATCGACGTTTTAGCGAATAACGGGGCGCGCGTCAACCCACCCGCCGCGTTGCGTTTACGCCGCTTCGCGGCGACAGTCTGCGGCGGCTCATTACAAAAATGTGAACCCATTTGGCCCACCCGAAAACGCCGCTTCGCGGCGTCCAACTATTCGCTAAAGTGTCATTCGGTGAAACGTGGGCGTTCGCTAAAATGTCATTCGATCAAGTGAGTGCCTCCCCGCGGAGATAGACGCTGCTACTGAGCATGCGCACTGCTAGCCTTGTCTGCAGAATTCCAGGGATCATTTCCTGTCGCCGTATAAGCTAGCGGGATGGCGGGCGTGGTTGCAGCTTTCGCTGCCTTGTCAGCTTACTGGCGACAGTATTTTTACAACGACTACCATGATGCGGGCGTATGAGCAATAGAAAGATAGTGTTTTCGAACGCTGTTTTGTCAAAATTAAAATAGTTTATATTGTTTTCTTGATAAGTATACGAACGTAAAAGTAATTTGTAACATCACGAGTAAAGTAACCCGTTACTTTTCAGCGAAAGTAATTTGTAACGATAATTCGTTACATTTGAGGCTCAGCAATTTTTAATTGTAATCCATTACATTTTTTTAAGTAACGGGCACAAGTCTGCTATTAACGAACTCTCGAAAGCAAACACACCCAAAATTCTCAAAATTCCCAAAATTCAGTTGAATCAATTTTATACGGGTTTCGCACTTGGAACCATTTTGTCCGGTACGAGTATGTGATGCGCCATTCTGTCCGAATCCCACTTAACGCGGAACAAAGAGCTTTCAGAACATTGGTTTTGTTACACTAATTCAACTTTTATATAAATTTTTCATTCAAGAAAAAGCGATCATACTTTGAGCGGGACCCTTTCCTAAGCAGATCCTTTTGATTTTGGTCATAAAAAACTTCCCAAGCAGGTGTCTATCTAAAGCTGGCCTCTCCAGTGTGTGAAATCAATTGAGCTACTTATTCCACCCTCCTTCCCTCTCCCATGTACAGCCTGAGTTTCTAAAATTCCCAGTACAGTTAAATCATATAAAATCCAGATATGAGACCGTATTAATATTTCTTTCAATACGTGTCATAGTAACTGTCTCCGTCTCCTCCGCTGTCGCTACGATTCTTCTCCACCACACCTTGCATCGGTTGCCACGGCGGTGATTTTATCTCTCATACCTCGTCTTTTATCTTATAAGCGGCTTCACCTCATATCGCGGAAGAACGATAATTAGTTCTAGGATTTTATACCGAGCAGTCTGCCTCCGTGATATCACCATTCCCAGACAAAGGCGGGTCCATATCACATGAGCGAATGACGTTTTAGCGAGCAGAAATATTTGAGTGAAGCGACGTTTTATCGAATAACGGGGGCGCGTGTTAACACACACCCCCGCGCTGCGCTTACGCCGCTTCCCGGCGACAGTCTGCGGCGGCTCCTTACAAACATGCTAACCCAATTGGCCCACCCGAAAACGCCGCTTCGCGGCGGCCGCCTATTCGCTAAAGTGTCATTCGGAGAAACGTGGGCGTTCGCTAAAACGTCATTCGATCAAGTGAGTGCCCCCCATTTGGGGGTTACCAGTGAGATGATACACCAGGCTGCGACAGGGCTGATGCTGCGATCAAAGGTTGAAATTATCGCACGGTCGATATGCCCTCAATCAACTTGACAGACTGCTTATAGGAACTGGTTTAGCCTGCACGAGGTAGACTCACAACACGCAATTACTTGCGCCCGGAAGATTGCATGCAGACGACTCCAGTCTATCGTGGCACGCTCGTAACACCCCTAATTTTATGACGCAGGTGAGAAAGCACGCCGAGCTGGTGGTGATCTGGTATCTTGAACCTCAAAATAGGGGCAAAAAAAAATGAAAAAAAAATGTAAGAGCGCCAACAAGCTAGTAACGTTGATCCTGATTAACAGAACCAGGAGTCTGGGGTCACAAACATGACAACAACACCCACGTAAAATACGGTCTCAAACCTGCTGTCCCTTCTATGATATCTGTGTCAGCTGACCCAAGGCCCTGTAAATAAATACAAACTATTTTGCATTTACTAATTTTGTCCGGCCACAGTGAATATTCTTTTAACAGCTGTAACACTTTTAAGGCTTAGTGCAGGTGTTCTCTGCCGTGTGCGGGTCAGCGCAGAACGCTTTATATAAAGAGAAACACTAAATAATATCTTTAAAAAAGTCGGGGCTCCAATCCACGCTGTGGTATCGCTGTGGTATCAAAAAGTATATGCACTGTATCGAAACATTTTATACATGAAAAGCTATACTTCGTTTCACCTTCCGTCCAGACGCAGCGGATGCTACGAGGGAACGGGACCAATCAAGCAGCGTCAAAAGTGCAAGTCACTAAGCTTGTTCTGTTTATGATTGGTTCAGCGATGATAGAACATGCACAGAAACATTACGAACACCATGATGGTGCCCTTTTGACGCTCTGTGATTCGTCATATAATCTCGTAGCATCGGCTGCGTCTGGACGGAAGGTGAAACGAAGTATAGTCACGTCACTTCCCACGTCGCGAGCTGCCGTCGCCGCGGCAGCTGGCGCAACAGTCATCTTTACCGTAAAACGCATGCGGTGAGCGCTGCATGCTTCGGATTGTTATTAGGAGCGCCTTATCATCAATTATGTGGTTCGAATGCTCGTTTTGTGCTTGTTCTTTATTGAAACGAATGCTGTGCTGTATGTTGTATGCGTGATATGCACTTTTCGCCGAATCACTGAAGATTTTTTTTTTCTTTCGTGAGGTCGAGGACAGGAAGAAATTCCAGAAAGGCGACCTATAAGTCATATACAGTTTCCCGCCATGTGCGTCGTCTCACACATGCAAACAAAAAACCCGTCTGGAATGCCACAATCCGTGAGAGCAAATCGAACGCATGATTCCCAGAGCGGTGTCTCATGTCGTCCCCTTTGTTTTTATGTTTTTTGTTTTTTTTTCGCCTGTAGGACTTTGAAAGAGCAGAGTCGCGGAACGGCGTCGGGTTTATGTTTCCCGAAGCATTCAGTGGACGGCCACGGAGCGGACGCTACCGCCGCCAAAAGTATGATATTGCAGCTCTCGTGCCTTCTCCCCCCCCCCCCCCCACCTCCCTCCCCCATCGTTTGTTATATCCCCTGCATAGTTTGCAGAATCTTCTATGTTTCGTTTCAGCTTTACAGGCAACGCTACCAGTTAATGGGACCAAACAGACAGCGTGAAAAGCGCACCAACAAGGTGTTCGTCGGGTTTCTGTACGTGTTCTATCATCGCTGAACCAATCTTAAACAAAAAAAGGCCCAGTGGCTTGCGCTTTTGACGCTGCCTCATTGCTCCGATCACCTCGTAGCGTCGACTGCGCCTCAAACTGTAGCGAAGCTCCCGACTCTGTCGGAACTTTGGTAGTAAGGTCGCACTGTTGGGAGCTTCGGGGCTTAATTTTATTACTGGGGCACATGATAAAGGTAACCCGGACCAGGTCAAAATTCAGATACGTAGTTTGTTCCTCGGCACGCTTTGTTAAACATATCTGTATGCCAATAACGCCACGCGCAATAGCAAAAAAAGAAAAGAAAAAGAGAGAAACGCGTGCGTGGTGAGTTTGTTTTGCTCCGTGACGTAACAATCAAACTCTTCTTTCTCTCCTGGATATTTAGGAATTTCTTTTTCCAGTTCAGTGGTGCAGTGTTGCTCTTCTTTTGTTTACCATTTTCACCGTCTATTTTATAAATAATCATACCCGTTTGAAAGTTCTGAAACAAATTGGATTCATATAAAAAGCAAACAACTTCTAGAATTTTAGGGCAATTAAAAATTTTAGCGCCTCAAAGATTGACTAGCCACACGTTCGGATGATACGATCCTGCTCTTCATTACGTTCCGCACAAAGTTTTTACAGTTAATATGCATGGGCTCCCGGCATGCGCATACTTGGAGAAAAAAGTAACGAAATACGTTACTCGTTACTTGGAAATAAAGGAAAGCGTTACTGGCCTACGTTATCTCACAATAAAAGTAACGCGTTATCGTTACCGTTACCGATAAAAAGTAACGCATGTTACTTTTGCGTTAATTTTTTAATTATAAATTAACACGTTTTGTTGTTTTGACGGTAAAGGTAGGCATAAGCGCCGTATTTCAAGAACAATTATGTGCATGCAGAATCTGAACATAACTACTTTATATTTTTTATGGTTTCACCTAACTACTTACAAAAAAAAACGCAAAGAAAAAACAAAAGAAAATCTTAAACATTCTTGGCTTGGCGCCTGAAAACACGACAAACATTAAAGCGTACATTTTTTTAAGTCTTGAAAGGAAAGAAGTAACTAATAACGTAACCTAAGTACGTTACCCGTTACTATTTTGAAAAAAATAACGAGTACGTTACTACGCAACGGAAAAAAGTAACGCGTTACCGGTAAAGCCATTATTTATAACGCGTTGCCGCCAACACTGAATAAATCACTTCGCGGTGTAATTTCATTAAAATTGCACCTACCTCGCTGCAAAAGGAGTTCAATCAAAATGACTATAAAGAAACTCCGTCTCATCCAACGATGGACTAAAGCTCAATGCTACAGGCCGCCGGGTCCAATCACGAGCCTGTTACAAAACACGTAGCATATTTGCTCCGTCGAACGTATCAGTGCGCCAAGATTCGTCATGTGGCGGCGAGTTTTTCGTCTGCTTATCGGGCCCTCGCGGCTGCTTCGTCTGCTTGCTACAACTGAAGGGATTAAATAACGTCTGGATGCGATGGGATGAATAGAACCCGGGATCAGAACCAGTGGCCATTAAGAAATAACAGAGAACCATACGCGTTAGATTAGTGCTCTTCGTACTCTGCGCATCGGAATTTCTCTGGCGCACACTTTCGCAATGCGGATGCAAGGTTTTCTGAAGCAGTGCTCCGCCCGCCAGCCTTCGGGCCTTAGTCCATCGTAGGGTGAGACGGAGTATAGCGCACAAAAAGTAATGAACTACAATTTTCTATTATTTCAGATAGTAATGCACTTCGCAATTTCGTTTTACATCAATTCCTGGTATGGGCTCTTCCCACCATTGGAAATGATGTCCGCTGTTGACGTTGTAGTTGGTGATGTAGGGTGTCCGTCGCCAATGTTGCCAAACCATTGAAAAAGGATCGCCCGCAGCCCGCGGGAATCGAATCTGGGTCGAATGTGTGCGTTACCACCAAGCCACACCTTTCTTTTTTTCTTTATTGCTGAGCTACGCCACAGCGTAAATAACCCGCTCTAAACTTCTTTTTTTTGTGTGTGTGTGTAATATTAACTGCTATAGCCTCCTATACACGGACAAAGCCAGGCAGATCGCCACGAGAAGCGGCCGCCGAAATGGAAAAGATGGAGCTGCAGACAACCGATGGGAGGAGAGCCACGTGGCTGGCGCCCCACTACGGCGAGACGCCGAAACGCGGCGTCTTGCCGCTGCCGCGAGACGCTGGGGCGAGACGCGAGGACCCGAAAGTGTGTTTTGGGTCCTCACCGCTGCAATAGCCGTGCGCTGACGTCTTTGTTCCCGAGAAACGGCTCTTTGATGCTCTGTGCAATCAGATCCTCGCGCTCCAGATCTGCGACCGGGCACCCTTTGGCTCCGTCGTCGAACTGTTAGGCTTGGTGAGTATAGAGGAGGCTATGCCACTGCCCACTGCGCACGCCTTCTGGAAAGAAAATAGTCCATAACAAAACGTCGTCGTAGCCCTGTCGATGCTCGTGCCAGGAGACGCGCTTTCACGCGCCCCGGAACAAAAAATTAAACAAAATTGAATGAAACCAAAGCGTTCGGAATAAAACAGATGTCTATTTTGTTCCCAACGCTATTGTTCGTGCACTCCACTGGGTGCAATGCATGAACAATAGCTTTCTTAACTCGTTTCGTCGAAACTCGTTTCGTGGACAACGTTTTATGGACACAGGTTTCATGGACACACGTTTCGTCGACATGAACGTTTCATCGACACTCGCTACGCGAATTGCGCGCTGTAAAGACGCTTCGTCACACGTGTATAACCAATACCACCTAGAACACAAGGCCTGCGCGTTTCCTCCTCTAAACGTCATCACTAGTAGATCCCCTCAGCGCCCCTAGCTAGCTCGGATGAGCACCGTCGTCTGCTACATCGTCTGCGACGTCGTCTGCTCCGTCGCCTGCTTCAATGGTTTGCGTAGCAGATAATGAAATAGATGCTCACGCCGAGTGTCTGTTGCTATGGCATACGATGAAGTTAGACGTTCATGTGGAGCGTCAAATGCGTGAGTGAAATTGCCTTACTGCTTTGCGAAGGGCTGCAAAGCCCTTCGCTGGACGCTGGATGCTAGCAGGGGACGCCATTTTCGAGGAAAGTTTTATACTCCGGGTCGCTCCTTTGAAGCGTTCTTCCGCAGAACGAGCGCGCGCTCGAAATGCCCGTCTTAAAGCCACGAGCGCGTGCTAGCTCGCGCTCCAGGCCGAGAGAGTGTTCGCGTCAGAGTGTCGAACCGAAACTTATATCGGTTCGGTTCCGGTTCGGGTTCACGGATTTCGGTTCAGCTCCGGTTCAGTTCCGGGAGCGAAAAATAACGGTTCGAACCGGTTTGAACCGGTTCAAACCGGTTTGAACCGCTAAATTGAGAATATATTTTCCGCGTTCCTTTGGCAACATGCACCTTTTCTAGAGTGAAACGAGTAACTATATAGCTTTTTATCATTTGTTTAATCCACTTTTTTTTCAGGTAACAAAAATGAATTGAATTGTTTAATTTCGATGAAACGGTAAATGAAATGTTAGATTAACATATATGACTCAACATCTATTTTTTTTACCTCAGTCGCACATATTTTACCTGAATCTGAAGGTTATCAGTCTGGTGGGTCGTCTAAAATGCGCGTGATTAGTAAACCTTTGCGTCGCAATATTAAAAGTCGAGTGCTACTGTGCTCTTTTACTTAGAAATTAGTTAGTGCATACAATCATGAAATGGGCACGTTCTCGCCATATATATTCTGAAATCTAGATTATAAAATACGTTTCACAATATAAATGATGACAATGCAACCAAGCTTAAAGCAATAATATTTTCAAAATGTCACGAGAGTTTTAGGACAAACCCTTTCAGTCTACCTTTTATAGAAACTCTGAGCGGCAAGCACAACGCTTGCTTTCCTGATCAATATTGTTTACACTCAGGCGCCGTGATGCAGGCGAATAAGAATGCAGAAAAGAGTGACCTTCGTATTCAGTTCGGATATGACTTAAAATAGAGCGCATTGAAGTGCACCTTTTCGACATAGCTTGGCGTTTGATGTTTGTTCTTGACAAGATGCCGGTCCATTCAATTTGTAAATAAGCAGCACCCTTGCTAATTGGTGATTTGTTGTTAAATACAACAAAGTGGTATTTCATAGTCTACTCGACATTAAAGCTACTTAATTAATCACTTTTTGACGGTCTCTGTGCGCAATCGTCATAGTTCTGCCACGCGCCACTGTGTATGTAATTTGTTTTCATCCAGCCCACACACACATAAAATTGTTGTTCATCAAATAAAAGAAGCAAAAGACTTCTATATGTTTGAGAAGTTGAATATGCATCAGGAACACAAGTTATTTAAATCAGCTTCAAAATAAAAGAAAAAATGCATAAGTTTCTTCCAAATCACTTATACACGTGCCTCTCGAGGATAAAAACGCCGGAAAATATTTGCAGAACATATTTCAGATAATGTGAGCTTGGCGCTCACATCTTCATAACTGGATGTTAATTTCCAACACTTAGGAAGATCGCACATGGTTGTTTCACGCTCTTGTCGTTTAGGTTCTCTATTGGCTCAGACCAATAACGTCATCAACAAAAGAAAATTCGCTAAAAATTTTGAACCTCTTTCAGCTATTATGTTCAAAATACGCAAGATTTCTTGTTTATTTTATGTTTAAAGGGGCGGTGCAACAATTTTATAGTTAAAAGAATTTGCATCTCGTCATATTTACGTTATTTATCGTGTCCCGGAGGATAGAGAAAACACCTCTTTCATTAAAAATGTCGCGATTCCGCTGCATAATCGCAAAGCAAAAGTCGAGCTTTTTCCCCCACCTGCAGCCCCAAGTGGCAGCCGAAGGAACTACGGCGAAAAGATTACGTGACCTCGCTCGGCTCTAAGCGGCAGCATAACGCCCGCTAACATCAGCCGAGAGAGGGAGAGGAAGCGTCCTCCGAGATAGCACACGGGAACCTGCACGGCACTCCCGATGACGTCACTGGGAGTGCGACCAGGTGTGAGCCTGAAGACTGGGAGTGAGTTGAGGGGTGCCCGAAATGCCAATATTTATCTTTTTTTTTTTGCGCAACAACTAGGACACGCAGGCGAAATCGGTTTTCTGTTCTTTACTTCGGAAGTGTCAGAGGGCAACTTCCACAAATCTTTGACCGAAGTCCGGAAATCGTTGCACCCCCTTTAATGTGTTGCTAGAGTCCCAGCCACTAATTCGAGCGAAAGCAACGCAAATTAAAGAAACAAATGGCCAGAAACGCTTTGCATGGCCCCTTCAAGTCCAGATGCAGTTTATGCTGCAAACAAACACTAAGATTTTGGCTAGGTACAAAGACAAAGTGTCGCGAGAATTACACGAGGCATATGAAATTAGGACCAGGGGGAAGAAATGTACAAGTGACACGTCCCTATCTTTATCTACAAATGAGTTTGAATTTTAGAAACGCGGGCTGAGCAGATAGGGTAAACAGGGTTTTTGTGGCTATATAACGTGTGAAGTTTCAATAAACTTCAATAGACCTATTGCCATATTACCCAAGCATCAAGGAGATTGCAAGGATTGGTGTTCCACGCGCCGCAGGTGCTGGCCTCAGCAGTAGTAACTTTTCCAAAGCAAATACCCGAAACAATTTGTATCTTGCACGCGCGTCCGTCAACACTTTATTTTGGTTATTTACTTTGAATCTTTTATACGGGGAAGGCGTGCGCGTGTGGCGCCTGGAACACCAATCCCTGCATTCTTCTTGATGCTTGGGTAATATTGCAAATGATCTATTGAAAGTGCGCCTTGTCCTGTTTCCCTTCGTCTGTGTCCCTGTGTTTTTCGGCGCTTTTTGTTTTCAATGAACCAACTGGCCCAAATCTCCACTTTACTATGCTACAAGCACGAGCCTTTGGTCCCGACCACTTGCACTGCAGGAGCGCGCGTGCTTGGACGCTGAAAACCCGGAGCTCGCTTTTTTAGTTTCTGATACGTTCACACTTAAAGTAAAACGGAGTATTGTGTTGAGAAAATCACATTTCAACAGAAAACTGAACTGTTTAACATGGTTTGCACGTGACATCATCGCACAATAAGCGAGTGGTTAGAGATTTCTTTTTGCTGAGAAAATCAAACCCGAGGTGCAAAATGCACACTGCAGAAGGTTCGCGCTCAGTGCAACCCATGTATTCAGAAACAAAAAAATTATTCTTGCTTGGTGCAGCGTCGTGAGGAACGGCGCGAGCGTCTGGCACCCCAAAAACGCGCTTTCTGGCAGGAGTAATTTCGCAAACGAAGTAGTTTTGCAGGATCGCGCTGTCTGCTCTGTGCCGGAGATGCGGAGCAGAGGAACCTTTACAACACAGTAAGTTTTTAACCCCCCCCCCTTCTTTTTTTTTTTTTCATTTGACGATGCTCCTTCAGAGAATACTTTTTATTTCTGAGGGACTCCCTCCTTTGTTTGGGGGTGCCAATTCTACAATTATATTTCTGTCATTTGTTAGCAGTAATTCTCCATTTCTTTTATTTCGCATCCAAAAACTGTGAACTTTAAACAAAACTGCGAGAAATTGAGCGGCTGCCGACTTTCGGCTGTCACTGCAAGGCCACTAGAATCTTTCTTTTCAGGTATCTCTGCCGTACATACTTGTAGTTCTATTTATCGTCAGATTAATAAGCTATATTCAGTCTTTTTAATGCTTCTATTCTCGGGGACAACGTTCTCAGACAGTTCAGTAACAACGAAAACATGTTTGAGTGCCTCAATAATGTGTACATGTAAAATAGTTCATGCAACGATTTTTGCACTTTCAGTAAATATCGCTAGGAGTTGATCCCTGACGTTGATAGCTTGCAAAAACACCCAATAGTTTTCCTCTCTGCTCAATGGCAGACGGAGAAAAAATAAAGGAAAGAAACAGCTTTCCCCTCCTCAACTCGCTATTAGAACAGGCGGCAATGTGATCTGACGCTAATTGTATACCGCCAGTGTTCTTCATAGTCATGCGCTGGGGTTGGCAAAGAATAGAGCATGGGTTGAGATTTAGGCTTTATTAGAGTTCGGCTATTCTCATCTTCGACTGAGCACGAGCCACACGAATGTTTGGCGATGCTAATTGCTAAGAACCCGAGCACTCGGCTCAGCCTCATGACAACCGAGTACGTCACGGTGTCGCATGACTCGGGGTGAAAAGTCGTGATGGCTGATGCCCCTGAATAAAAAAGGTAGCGACATTTTCTCCCTCCTTCTTTGACGCACCCCTTTTATCTTTATGTTTTGCTTTTTTACACCCGCGCGTCGACTGTAGCGCCGCCTGGTTTGGCCCAAGATAGCACACGTGCCTTCCTATACTTGAGTCAGAGCGCAGTCAAAGGCTGAAAGACACGCAAATACATACACACAGGCTAAAAGCGCACTGTCATGGTCTACCAGCCTCGAAGGATATGCTCAAAGAAAGACGATGGAAGCCATGACGTTGCACAGTCGGCGTTACTTGATTTGCGGCATGAGCTCATAGTATGCACTGCACTCCGAAAGCATAGGAATTCCCTCTCCCTCCTCCTCTGACGCGCGCACCTTTTATCTTTATGTTTCGCTATTTTACACCCTCGCGTCGACGGTAGCGCCGCCTGGTTTGGCCCAAGATAGCTGTCGTCATATTTCAAAGGATGTCGCTACTTTTCTGTATAAATGGGCTTTAGTGATGGCATGTAACGTCACGGCGTCAACAACGCTAATACATCTATATTACGTTGCAACTCAAGAAGGTAGGGCGAGGGAAAAGAAGGCCGGGGAGGAAGAAGCAGACGAAACGTTTGAGAAGAGAGGGGAAATTGACGTTCTGAATTTAACTCGACTTGACGCGGTGAGTAATGCGACTACGCCACGGGGCCACATGACGTGACATTATTTGACAGCATGTCTTGAAACCATGATATCACGTGACCACGTGACACACAATTAATCGTAGTGCCAATACAAAAGCGCCACAAAAACCCACAATTTCTTATACATTGCAATTCGGTTTATGACAACTTGATCACTACATAGAAATGCAGCTGCCAATTTTTACTTCTCAAACAGTCATTTTGTAATAAAAAAATTACCGTGAACCGTTTTGAACCGGTTACCGTTATATTTTTTTCCGGTTCAGTTCCGGTTCAGTTCCAAGATGGCGGCGAAGATTTCGGTTCGGTTCAGTTCCGGTTCGGCTAAAAATAACGGTTCTGTTCCGGTTTTCGGTTCGGTTCGGTTCCGGTTCGACACTCTGGTTCGCGTACGTACAAATGAACTGGAAGCTCGCTATCAGCTCGCGCTCAGCAGTCACGCACGCAGCTGTGGCCCAGCAAGTGAATGCGACGCAGTTGGGACGCGGCCCATACTCTCGTCAAGCTTCAGCCTGTTTGCCGCTTGGGGCGGGTCGGGGATCTACCTAACGAAACGTCATGCGCAGGCCTTGTATTCTAGGTGGTATTGGTATAACTGGGGTGCGCGTTAATCCACCCCTCCGCCCGCGTTCACGGCGCTTCGCGGCGACAGTCTGCGGCGGCTCATTACAAAAATGTTAACCACCTGAGCGACCCGTACACGCCGCTTCGCGGCGGGAGTCTCATGCGGCTTATTACAGAAAAAAGGGTAATCTAAGCAGTCGATGAAACGATTTGTCGATGAAACAATCTGTCGATGAAACGATCTGTTGATGAAGCGTCGTTCGATGAACTGATTGCCACCGCACTCCATTGCCCCACGGTGCGTGAGCGCGACGCCGACGGCCAACGACTTCGCCGTGACGTGTCGCAGCTATGGCTGTGATTGTACTGAAGATAAACACAAGACTGTTCAATTTTCGTAGAGCAATCTGATGACGGAGAAGTGACAGCATTTTCCGCACTGGGGTGTCTTTGTTCGTTCCTTGCCTGACCGTTGTCGATTCGCTATACTAATTGGGAGGCACTCACCTGATCGAATGACGTTTAGCGAACGCCGACGTTTTAGCGAATAGTCGGCCGCCGCGAAGCTAACATTTACGGGTGGGCCAAGTGGGTTCACATTTTTGTAATGAGCTGCTGCAGACTGTTACCGCGAAGCGGCGTAAGCGCAGCGCAGCGCAGCGCAGCGCGGAGAAGGGGGGGGGGGTTAACACGCGTCCCCGTTACTCGCTAAAACGCCGATTCGCTCAAATGTCACTGTTCGCTAAAACGTCATTCGCTCATGTGATACGGACCCGTAACATATTTACGTTACTTATTTCGAGTAACGTGTGTCGTAGTTACGTTACTCGTTACGTATTCTTCCAAAGACGAACAAAATTCACATTAAAATTTTTTTCGAGTTTCTAGGCGCCGAGCCATACAAATTTGTGCTTTTGCGTTTTTCTTTGCGTTTTTTTTTCTTTGTTAGTATTTACCTGGAACGTAAAAATATAAGGTAATTATGTTCCGTTTCTGGATGGGAATAGTATTTCTTGACAAATGACGCTTATGCATACCTGTAACGTGAAAAGAGTAAAACGGAATTCGATAAATGGGGGTCGGTAAAACGCCGTTCGCTAAAACGAGCTTTTCTTTTGCAGTTGCTCAGCTATGGGTCCATGGTCAACGCCGGGCACAACTACGGCGCTTTTAGATCCCGCAGGAGGCTGGCGCTGAGGGTTTTTCTCTTGTCACTGACTATGATGGAGCTCCTGCATGACAGAATCGCGAAAAAAGACGCAATTGCAATTAAAATTATGTAATTACTGAGGCAAAAAGTATAGCTATATTACAACTGAAATCACGTATAGAAAAAAGTAATGAATTCCAACGCAATACTGCAAATGTAGCTAAATTTTATTAATCTAATTATTGAAAGTAAATTATTACCCCAGTATGGTTCACAAGTGCTGGCTGAATATGGAACGGAAAAAAATTTCTGCGAGGACCAAAGTCTCACACGCATGTCAGAGCATACACCACGTGGTTTTTGATTGGCTCGTGATTGGAGCTGACGACTTGTACGTCGTAGGAAGAGACGAAGTATAGCATAAAATTGTAATACTGCAACACTCTATATAGAAGCGCTGAAAGAAGTTAAAACTGAATAAAAATAGCCCTTAAATGCCTAAATGCCACTAAAATAAAATTCAGAACCACGAGGGTATCATATTCTTGTACATGTTGCTAGTATTGTAGACAGCTGTGACTAACGTCTTGTTATGGTCTATACGCGTCTGTAATCGGAAATCCGCATCTAGAGTGGGTTCAGAAATTCTTGTTCGTGTAATGTATGAAATACACTTTCATAGAAAACCTTTAAACAAATTTAACAGGTTATCGCACAATTGACTGGATGTTTTTAAATAAACTAATTCACTGAAATTTAGTTGTACCGTCTTTCGTTGCGATGTTGTTTTTTTTCACGCTTCATTGTAATGCAATATACTCTATATATATATATATATATATATATACATATATATATATATATATATATATATGTATGTATATATATATGTATGTATATATATATATATATATATATATATATATATATATATATATATATGTATATATGTATATATATATATATAGTTGTTTCACGCAAGGTTGCACGTATTCTACTTTTGTATAACAAATCCACATATCATTTAGAAACCTAGATATCCGGTATGCAATTTCATACCCAGAAAACAATTACAAATTATGGTGGTGTTCTACAGTTCTAGTTCTTAATTATATTTTTGCTATCTTTTGAACTAGAGTCACGCACAACTTCTAAACAAATTCCTGCTTACCAACTTGAGTATGGTATTTTACCGTAAGGGTGTTTCATTAGTTTTGTTTTATTTGTAATAATTTAAATTTAAATGAAAAATCTTCGTCTACAACATCAGCTGAAATCAAAGGTGAACAGACGGGAGCCGCCCTTCTGAAGGATCCGACAGTGGAACTACTTATGCACACTCTAGTAGGTGATCTTCCTTTTCCAGCTCCAGACACAGGTGTAACTTCTTTAAGTAGGCGGAAAACTGGTAATCCTTGGCAGCAATCTGTGCTGAAAAAATATGCTAGCCCTTCGCGTAATTGCACGTTAGACGAAGAGCGCACCTCAACGAGGAAACCAGTCTCCGTCGAGAAACGTTTAGTTCGTTGGACCTTAGGAGCTAGCGTGTCTCCCTGATCTCCTTCTCACTCTCCGCAAGACGCCATACCTTCGTCCAATGCCTGCGCTTTTTTATATATAATTTTTAGTCTAGCTATTTAGCTGACGACGTGCCGTTTGCACGAGCATGTGCAATCGTTATGATGGCTTGACAGGCAATAAATATCTTAACCGGAGAAAAACAAAAGAAATGAGGGGGAAGTCTATATATTTAATCAATAGACCTTTTTCGCATAACCTCAAACCAGCCAGTAACTGGCGCACCCTCGACCTGGTGCATTTTTGGATTGCCCGCTGACACTAGGGTATGCAACCGCCAAGGGTATGGGCGAAAAGGCTTAAAAACGGACGTCGTGCATGAGTTCGTTTCAGCTTGGGTCCAGACGCCGCCGATGCTACAAGCGCGAGCTCCGGGCTTCCAGCATCCCTGCCAAGCACGCGCGTTCGTGCAGTACAGGCACTGTTCAGGGCCACACGCTCGTGCTTGCAGCATCGGCTGCGTCTGGACCCAAGCTGAAACGAAGTATAGTTCCGAGTGCTCCTTTTTACCATGCTGCAATTTCCGAAAATCTACGGTTGTCTGGCTACCACTGCGTGGTCATCGGATGGATAAATAATTAAAAAAACGTAAGAATAATAGCAGAAGTGTGCCATGGTACAGTGTTCTAGAGGTGTAGTGGCAAGAGCGGCGCCCGCTTAATGGGCCGCGTGAACGGTCAATGTAGATGCCGCGAGTGGCGCTAGAGTTCTGTGCCTAGCGGAATTTCTGGCAGATGTGGGATGAGCGAAGAAGACGACAAAGCTACAAGAGCGGTACGCTTCTCCCGAACTATAGCAATATCTATAGCTCTCCGTTTCACCTTATGATACGTACCGCAGGCACAACGCTACAGCGAGCTCCCTGCCCGGGCAGCAGCTCGAACGCTCGTGGGCTGCATGCCAGAGCTCGCGACTTGATTGTGGGTACTATGCATGGGGCCAGCAGAGGAGCTCTTAACTGCCGATCGGCACGTTCCAAGGGCGCGATTTGGCCGGCAGAACAGATGCAGGACGCGCATGTAAAGGCGCTTTCCTCAGCATGGACTGGTTTAGGAAGACGAAGCTTTCCTGTGTCGCGGATACTGAAACTGAGGAGGACTGAAGAGCGTTTCGTGACTGGCGATAAGGCTAGATAACTCTGAAGGACGAAGGCGAGGCCATGTCACGCTGGGCTCTCACTACTCCGTTTCACCTATATGTTGCACCGCAGCGAAGGTTAGAAGCGCGAGCTCATAGCGTTAGCAGCTGCCCTTGGTGCACGAGAGCTTGTGCCGCCGAGGTGTGCCATAGAGCAAGGAGCTCGCGCTTGCAGCCTTTCCTGCGGTACAACACAAAGGTGAAACAGAGTATAGACATGAAGCGCGTGCGTCGCCGGCGCTTCGTTCTTCTTTATTCAAGCCTCTTGCCACAGTTCTAGGGCTCAGAACAGCAGCGCTACGGTGTCGTCTACGCGCGAAATCTTCACGCGGTGGCCGCCGCTCTTGCCACTACAACTCTCTAGAACACTGTAGCCATGGGCACAAGAAGCTGCAGCGCGAGTGGGGCTTCAATGTTATCGAGTTTCGCATTTACCCCGAGAATCCTTATTTATGAAGTAAGTCGATTGCGAGCTTGAATCGCGAGAGATTCGTATCAGACTCAACGTCACGTTTAAGCTCACGACCACTTCGTCTACGACAAGAGGACCGATTTTTATTCTCGGTGCAGGCGGTCCAATTAGGTTATCACTGCAAGCACCATGGTATGTGAAAGGTATGAAAAAGTCCATATGCCACCACTCAAGAATGAGCTATCAAATGCCGAGCTTACCTGCATAGACTACATTAAACTGCTCATATATACTTCGCTGTGAAAACTCAATCAAAACACCCCACCGTCTTCGTCCTCGTTCTCTCGAGGAAGCAAGGTGATGGCCTGTGAGTAGCCAGCTGGATTCAACCGGACAAGCTCCAACCAAGTTATTGCAGCCCACCATAGCCAAGTCTAGCCAAGTTCCCCCATACCCACACCGTTGCCTACCCAGATAGCTGTGCTGCCAGAACTAGCCGGTATTTATTTTTCTAAACCGCTAGACGGCGTCGTCGGCGCCGCAATTCTCAAGATGGCGGCGCCGTTAAAGAAAAGGTCTATAGAAGCTACAAAAATAGCTACGAAAATAGTTACGGAAACTTGAGTACGAAGGAACTAAAGAGTAACATCGAAGAAGAAATGCGACGAGGAAATATGCGCTCTAGGCATTCGCTCTACGTTCGCTTAATGCAACTCTCCGAAATGCCCGTGTGTCTCTCCTCCCCCGATTATTTGAATCTTTAGTTGTTTTATCTGTTGTACCAAATAGAAAGGGAAGAAACGACCAGGTGTCTCTTTCAATTGTCCCACCTCTGAGGCTGGCGTGCTGCCGCTGTACACATGGCCATGCACGTGCGTTCAGCAGGATTAGGGGCAGTGGCGTCACGAGGGTCAGCGGCACCCGGGGCGGTAGCCTGCCGCGATACCCCCCCCTTTCCGCTCTCGCGTAACCCTCCCCACGCGTACCCCTCTCCCCACGCTCTCGTGGCCCGCCGCGACACCCCCTGAGCGCTGCACCCGGGGCGGTCCGCCCCCCCCCCCTCCCCTTGTGACGCCACTGATTAGTAGTGCTCACGCACGGCATGGGCCGATTGTTACTGAAGGTACACCGTAGCTGTCACTATATTTGACGTGCATGTCCGTCAATGGTAATTCCAAGGCCAGTTTCATTTCTATAGCTCGCTTTGCGAGGAAGCGAAGCAACGTTCGCGTTCGAGCCGGTAAAATGTGTTTGCGGCTGCAATCACTGTCCACTCTGTTTTTCTGCCAGTGTAAGCTCAAGGTCTGTGACAGCACGTGCGCCCACAAACAGAATCAGGGGGAAAAACGACTCCGCGCATGATGAACGTCGCAGCGCAATTCAGTCCAGCTTTCATCCTCGCAAACAAAACGTTTGCCGGCTGCATCCTACAAGTACGCGTATTTTTTTTGGCTTTCTGTTTACAGCCGTGAAACGCTGTCACCCCTTGGCTCAAGTTAAATAAACGTCAGAGTTCAAATTTGTCTCGGCGGTAATCTGCAGTGTTGTTTTCGCACACCAAGACAATGGCTGCGTGTATAAACATAGCGCAACCACGCACGTTGACCTTACAAACATTCACAAGTAGGTGGTCAAACAAACCAGCAAAAAAAAAGTTTCGTTTCGTGTGCGCGTGGTAACAGAGTTGCTCCTATAGGGGAGTATTCAATGGCGGCCATAGCTGTGTGCGCGAATGCTGAGCGCGTGCTGATGGCGAGCTTCCACAGTTCTTTTGCAACGTGCATTCCGTACCATCAAGAGTGCCGGTCTTAGCAGCCTATTGATGTGAGCTCGTTCTGAGCATGCGCTCTAAAGAGCACCCACAAATATGGCGTCCAGTGAATACTCCCTATACTCGTGTGCATATCGGTAATTCCTTTCTAGCCTGCACTCTGAAATATGCCTCTTGTTTACTTCCCCGTAGAGCACCGAAATATCTAGTAACCGCGAGCTAGGATGGTAGCCTAAGAAATGATGTACGCCTGCAGATTGCTTCTACGCAGACTGTATTTGTATGATGCAATCTCCAATGATAGCACGTCTTAATTCAGCGTGACGTTTTCTGTGCTCGATGTCTGATCAGCGCAGACCGCATTTCCGAGCCAAGCGTTTTCTTCTGAGAATAGAGGCGCGACACTTTTTTCTTTAGTATAAATGAGGGCATCCGCAACGTCTTACTGAACCAGGGCTGAACATCTTAGATCACGACCAGCTCGCTCGCGTTCTCGTCATTTCTTCGCCCACATCCACAGGCACACAGAAGCAGGATCTGAGTTTATGAGCTCATCGAGTTTACAAATTCTCCGGATTCAAATGGCACTCTCTCATCGCGTGTTCCGTGGAACAATCATCCACGCTCGTATCCTGGTTTCTCCACCCCCCCAGTCTATCACTGTCAGTGTGGGTAAGACAAACAAAACGTCCGCCGCCGGATGGCTCGAAGAATGATTCCCTCCCGCTAAGGTCTTGTCTGGGTCGCGCATGACTTCAAACAGCAGGGGCACCTGGGCAGCAAGCGAATGCATTTAGCGGGCGGATAATGAAAGAAACTTGAGTCACAAGTTTAAAAAAATACGTACCTAGTCACCAGAAGGAAGAACAACTTTCAGGCTCTGTGCAACTCCATCATTTTATCAACGAATCAAACTTCGAGCATTGTACATTAGCTCTCTTGTGAAAAATATTGCACACTGACGCCCCAATCCAAGTTCAATGACTAGTCGCATCTCAACTTGGTGAAAGCCATTGGAGAGATCTATACAAATCTATACCGGTCTAAAGTTTTGGTGACTCACCAAAACAAAACTTGACCCTGCGTATTTGTACCACGAAATGCTCGTTTCTGAATATTAATTTGCTGGGAGTGAAACTGTTCTAGTTTGCATGTGATGGTTCCTTTCTTTGCATTTATTATAAGTGTGTTGAAAGACTAAAATATTTATCACAAAACGATCTTTTTACTAGTAAAATGCGCAATAAAAGTGATAAACGCAACACTGCACAGTGTAACTTGGATTCAAGTGATTATCAATAGCATTCCTCATTAAATGGTCAAGCTGCAAAAAAAATTGTAGTCTTAAAATTTTCCTATGCCGCTTGATAATTTATTTTCGTTTGTGAAACTTTGCCTCAAATAATATGTCTACAAAATGTACCGCAATAATGAAAGATAGAGGCAAATTTGTAAGTATCTTCGTGTAAACTTTAGTGATAACAACCGAAATACCCACATTCGAGCCTAGTTAAGAGGGCCACTGTGGGGTCTTAGCCTCGAGGCCAACTTGTGGTTTTAATGGGGCATTTACCCTGTTACAGGTGAAGAAAAGCAGGACATGCTCGTCCCGCGAAGCCCTCGACCCTTTTCCACTTTAGCTGAGCAAAGGCCAGAGAAGAGGCGAGTGCCTCGATGCTCGCCTCGTCTCGCCAACTCTCCGACGATCGCTCTGCCAAAGGGAAAAAGTCGAGGGCCACGCAGGACGAGCTTGTCATGCTTTTCGCAACCTATAACAGGGTATAGTTGCGAATGCGTCAGGTGTCGCCTGTCCATCCGACATCGTCCCTGTGTCGTGCCTACAATGCAGCCACATTATCCGCCTTACTTCTGCAGAGAAGAAGAATCCGTGGGCCTATGGTCGGTGTTACAAAACAGTGGCATTGTGAAATCATGTAAGTCAAACTATAATCATTCGCAGCTTGACAATTTGATTATTACGTTTGTGCTTTTACAGCGAAGCTGTATATGACTCGCAGGTGAGTTCTGGAATTTTTTCGTGTCGTCGTCCTCATAGAACAAAAATCTTCAGCGATTGAATCGAAAAGTGCATATCACGCATACAACATACAGCACAGCATTCGTTTCACTAAAGAACAAGCACAAAACGGGCATTCGAACCAGATAATTGATGATAAGGCGCTCCCTGCGAAGCACGTAGAGCTCACCGCATACGTTTTTCAGTAAAGATTACTGTTGCGCAAGCTATCGCGGCAACGGCAGCTTCTGACGTGAAGAGTGACGTCACTAGCCTTTCATAAATCAAAAGTTTTGGTACAGTGCATTTACTTTTCTTCCGTCAATCATTTCGTATACCCTTTTGCTGTTTATAAGCATGAACTGCCTCCTGCGTCCCACTTCCGGTCGCTTCACCTTTACAAGGCTGTCGAGCTTGCTTTTATCACCAGTGCTAGAAAGCATAATTGCTACACGTACATCAAAATTGGAGATTTAACGAGGGCCCTCGGCTAGAAAATTTAACGTCTTGGAGGAGGCAATTTGGTTTACAAGAATATTCGAAATTTTTAAACAGATCTTGCGCTTCTTGGTTCTCTTGGCGTTCACCTTGAGAATTGGTAATTAAACGTTTCATCGACATTTCAACAGCGGTGTTAGGGTGGGCTTTGTTCATTATTTTTATGAACCGGAAGTTCTCTGGGACGTCAAAGACTGGAGCACCGCCTGGCGGCGTTTGCCATGAAAAGGGTCTATAGTGCAGTGGGCAATCGTTACAGGTGTTACCACGGCTTCGCTGGCCAACCACCTTCACAGCGCGGATTGGCGTCCGGACTTTTTTGCTTCGTTTTTCGTTCTTTGGTGTTATTGTAGGAAAATTGCGCAATCTGACTGGCTGCGGAGCGAAAAAATATGATCGGGACACTTATTCTTCAGCTCTCAGTGACTATGTGGCCGCCAAAAATCACTCAAATAACGCCTACTTCACAAAAAAAGGCATCCAACGAAAACAAATGTCTTTACTTGCTTTGTAAAGACCAAGTTATTGCAAGAATAATAGCAGTTCTTTTTCCTTTTTTTTTTTTCGTACGGTATTTACATGTAGCCGCAAGCAGAATTAAAAGTCAATACAGCAGTTTGAAACTTCGCACCTTCTATTTGATCCTTTTTGTTCGGTTGCATTCTCTGGGTTCAGTGTTATCAGTCAAAGTCCCTGCTTGTGTGTCTATATGCTCATGCAATGTACATAAGCACAATAACAAGACGCAAGGTCGTGCTATCTTCAAACCTATCTAGCGCGCACTTCACACCACGAGGCATGACAACAACCAACGTTTGACCTCACGTGCAAGTCATTCATGTGCTCCTAGTTTTGAGTCAATCACAGACGTAAAAGCAAAACTAAAATCTATTCAGACAGTTCTCTTTTGAAAGTAAGCGTGAAATATTTTATTCGTTTTATTTACCGATGCTCTCGGCCTTCTCTGAAAGGTCATTCCAGGAGAGGTTAAAAGATAGTTACACATTTGCACCAAACTTGCGACAAACAAAATAACTTAGAAAACTGCACAAAAATCAATCCTAAAATGCACATGGAGAGAACAAAAGGAAAGCATAATGCAATTTTAGCTAAAAGTTTCGCAAATAAGAGCCTAACCTTTGAAAACTTAGCATTGGTAGATGTACCCCCAAACTTTTAATGACAGGCTTCTTTTTTCACTGGGAAAACAGATGTTCCAATGAAGATTCAAAATGACACACCTTAGAGGAATTAACAATACGTTCTAAAGGTCAATTCCATTCTTCAAACGCATCAACAAAACATTGATGTTTGATAATATCTATCCTACTGCTGTAGGGTTAAAACCTTTTATGATGGCGCGTGCATCTTTTTTAGATCTAGTTCCTGGTCGATTCTTAATTTTCTAATATAAATCTAGTAGAACAGTCTTAACCGGGCAACTCTTCGTCTAGTCTTCAATAACTGAAGACCTCACTGATTTAGCATTTTAGTCACAGATTCTCTTCGTCCGTACTTATAAAGTATAAAACATGCAGCCAACCTTTACATTTCCTATAACTTTAAGGACTCCAGACTACACTGGCGTACTCCAAAACTGTGAGTATTATTGTTTTATAAGCTGTCAGCTTGGTGTCACTAGTCGCAGTTTTAACTTCCGTCTTATGAAGCATAGACTCCTATAAGCAGAGGAGCAAACAATATCAATGGGTCCGCCATTGTAATTTGAGTGAAATTGTGACACCGAGGTATTTGAAGCTTTGCACATTACTTAATTGAATATTCTCCATATTATAACAAAAAGTAAAGATACTTTCTTGCTTGTTATATTAATGTATGCCAATTTGCGAAGATTTATCCACATTTGCCACTGCCTTAAAAATTCAAAATTTCCGTTGAAGTTGAATTAATCACTCGTGGTTTTTATTGGAGAATAAAGGCAGTCATCGGCAAATAGATTTAGTTTTGTTGGTTTCTAGATATATAAAGCAATGTCATTGATGTATATTAAAAACTACAATTGCCCCAAGACCGCCGAGGCCTGAAGGACTTCTCATGATACGGGTAAAGGAGCAGATATGCTTCCTTTAATTTCAACTCCTTTACTTCGATTGGATAAATAAACATCTACCCAATGCACGACGTTACGACATAAGCCTATATCTTTTAGTTACCATACTAATTTTTGTGCGAGGGGTACGGTCAAATACTTTTAAAAAATCGATGCAGATGACATCAATGCTTGTTGTTTACGATGTGAGAACAAATTATAAAACGTTTCTACAAATTGTGTTACGTTCAACGGGCCATTTCAGAAATCGTTCTGATGCGGGTGAAACATCCAGCGCTCCTCCAGAAAGTAAAATATATATTTCAAAATAACGTGCTCCGTCACTACAAATTACGCTTGTTCAAAAAATAGGGCGGTAGTTTTCTCTCTTTAGACTGTTTCCTTCTTTAAAATCGAGGGCAACAATGGCAGATAATTACTCTTAAGGAAGAGACTGTGTCGGTAGTGACCTGTCAAATGCTACAGCCACTCTGCATATCGTTTTAAAAATTCAGATCTGCTGATTTTTTTATTTTTTTGCACCAGGAAAGGTAGGAAAGGAAAGAATTTCTGGTTGGCTTATCACTACGCCTGGCGTACTCGTTTCAGCAACATCACGGGTTATCTCACTCAAAACTTGCGGCGTATCGGACGTGAAGACCGAATAAAAGAACAAGTTAAAACAGTCTTTGTTACTGCACTGTCAGTAATGATTACGTCACTCTCAATATTTCGTTCAATCGTTTCGGCGTTTCCTTTTAAAAAACATAGACATCAGAGGTTAGTCTTTTCTTCCTCCCACTGAATGGATTGCCGTGATCGGTGCCCTCTATGAAACACCATCTTCCCGAGGGGAACCATGGGGTGATGTGGAGCATCGCGGATCGTTATTAACGGTGTTATTAACGGTGTTAGTAACGTCGTTAGTAACGTTGTTAACTTGCATGTTATTACGTTGTTAACTTGCGTTGGTTACCACACATCGCGTGAACGTTCAGGGTCTGCCGCTCGCTTCAAGCGTTTGCGCTCAGCGTCGCGTGCCCTTCGCTGCGCAGCTTTGTCTTCAGTGGACGTAGCGTTGCTGTTAGTTTGTGGGGTGGTGCTGACGCTTGCTTGCGCCAACCCACTAACTGACAGGACTGTTGCTTCCATCACACTTCATCGGAAGAACGGAGTGAAGTGGAGTCAACAGCGCTGAACTGAACGCGCGCAGCGCGCTACCGCTGCTTATATTCACACCTGAAGGAGAGGAGACTAGAGGAGGAGAGTTGCGCATGCGCGCGCGGTGTGAGTAGAAGCGAACGCACGCGAAGTGCACGCAGCTGGTAGAGGAGAGAGCGGAGATAGTAACGCGCAGCTGTTGGAGAGAGGAAGGAGGAGAGTTGCGCATGCGTAGTGTGAGTGCGGACTACGACGCCGACGCCGACGCCGCGGGACATAGACCCGAGCAAGAGATGCTCCGCATCTAAAACCGAAAACGTTTCTGGTGCAGTTTTTATAAAGTTATGAAGGGATACCGAAAACACTTTTGCTTTGCGTTTCTCAGTGCCAATTTCGTTTTTAGAGCATATGCATTTTGTTTATTTTGTATGTTTTTTTTGTTTGATGTTTTATGTGTACAGTATCACGTGTAATCGAGGGATGTTTACGATCTGTACTTTTATCTGTGTTTGGGACGTAATTATTAATAAGAAAGATGTTTGCTTAAACAAAAACCACATATCTTCCACTGTGCTAGCAACGATATAGTTCCTCAAAAGGTTCCAATGATAGCTATTCTATAATACTGGTGTCATCCGCACGAGCAAGGTTTTTAAAAACTATGGGCTTAAAAGTCCGGTGATGGGTATATTTGTGGTAAATGGATTGGGAACAAGACAATTTTGTGATCAGAAATGCCCTACATAACTGAAACTTCGTTTACGGAAATAGTTGTCCGTAGTCAATTTCAAGTCCAATACCGGCTGAGAGTAATCAGTGCTTCTAGTGCATTTTTTCACTACTTGGGTAAGATTTTGATTAAACGTAATGTCGATTACCTTTTCTCCGTTTAGAACATAACGCCACCAGTTTTCAGTGAATCCCAGTTTACATGTGGCAGATTAAAGTTTCCATTCAGTATTACCCTGGTATCGCTATTCACATGTTTACACGTCAAATATAATTCAATCACTATGAAAATTCAACTGGTGCGTTTGGTGGCCGATAAACTACCCCTAGAAAAAAGCAGACATGTACAAGTTACTCAAAAAAAGTAATTAAGTTCAGTTACTGAGTATTGACCTCAAAAGTAATTTGAGTAGAGTAGAAATTACTCAAATGGAAAGTAATTGAGAAAATTACTAATTACCATAAAAAAGTAGCGAATTACTTTTGAAGTTACTTTGAAGTTACTTTTATATTTTTTATGGTAAAAAGAAAGTGCATAGGTTTTCATTTGTCAGCGAAATTGTGCCAGCCAAATATGGATCGGACTGTTTTTTCAAAGAAATTCTTTAATAGCTGGTTCTGTTTCTGCATGCCTAATTGTTTTGTACTTTCTTGTTTGTTTGGTCAATGATGTACTGCAAATGTGTCATTTCTGGTTTGAGGTTTAACACTGCCTGAGCTTGATTTTTAGAGTGTTTTCTTGTCTACAGTGTTGCGTAAAGTACAGAGTGTCACAAAAGAAAATTTACAGGGTCTTTTTTACCGTAAAAATTAACTAGGCATCGCCGAACGCTCATTCTCCGCCCAAAGGTAGAGCTAGAAGTCACAACCAGATGCCAAAGTTTCAGCCCGATCCGATAACTTAAGTTATAAGTGATTTTCTGAAAATTTCGATGGGAAAATGGTGCCCATTTTTGCCCGTTTTCGGTTTCTGGTGCCATAGAGCCCCATGTATTTGAAAACTCCGTCGGCCGTCATTTTCCCATTGAAATTTTCAGAAAATCACTTATAACTTTTGATTAAGTTATCGGATCGGGCTGAAACTTTGGCATCTGGTTGGGACCTCTAGCTCTACATTTGGGCGGAGAATGAGCGTTCGGCGATGCCTAGTTTATTTTTGCGGTAAAAAGAAACATGTAAATTTTCTTTTGTGACACCCTGTACATTTAAAAAGTACTTGAAGCATAGTACAAAGTAAATTATAGGTTATGTACTTCAAGTAAAGTAGTACCTACACCGGGTGCAATATACCTGAAGTAACGCACTACAAATACAATATATTTCAAGGTAAAGTACCAGTACTTTTAACAGAATTTATCATGATGCCCTTTCCTTCCCCAGTGTTTTTTGTAACTGGTGCTGCATTGCTCCACAGGTAATCGGAGGTGCATCAGGTTTTTTACGGAAATGACAGCAAATATTGTATAAAGTCAAGTCGCCACAGAGTAGTTGTTTTACTCTCGCTGACGAGCTATTTGACGCAGTCAACTTAAAAGCCACTTATTTGTGTCGGTCTGATAGCCACCATTACTTCACTCAGAGAAATGACCATATGACGTCTTGAAAGAGCGCGTTTTCACACGACGATACGCCATTTTTTTTTGTTTTCAAATTCCGGGAATGTACATTGAAGTCGGGAGTTTTACTTTACTCGAAAAGTACAAGTACATGCCCAGATGTACTTCAAGTAAAATACAAGTTTTCTAAACAGTAGTACTTTAAGTACCATGTACTTAGAGTACTTCCCACCACTGCTTGTTTATTATTTTTTATATAAAAACGTTGAGGGAATTACTAAGGTTTCTCGAACGATCTTCAAATCTTTGAAGATCTGCATAATTTATGTTTCGGGAGGAAAGGCAACGCTCAAAGGTCCTCTTTGCTTTGACCTTTAGCACGCGATTCTTCGAGTACAGCACGAACTACGGGAGCACCAGCTGAGCTTCAGAGCATGTGCTGCATTTTGTTGCCTGCTTTGAGTGAGGATGCAGTCGGAGCACCTCCTGTAGTGGGCGAGAGTTTCTACGCTGGGGAGAAGCGGGAACCAGCCCTTTCTTAGAAATGAGTCAAGTCTCCTTGAGATTCGGGACACAAAGAAACACCAGACTTCGGGGCTAATCCCGCAGATACTCGGCCTCTCTTGCGTAGTGTCTGTTCGCTCCCCGCGCTTCGTAGCAGTGTTGTTGCAGAGGGGCGGGGGGGGGGGGGATTGTCACGTAGGCAGGATTTGTTTCGGGGGAGGCGTCTCTGAGAACAGCATATTTCCTGCTGACTGGCGCCCCCACATTTCCCTCACGCCACATGCTTCCCCCTTTTTGCAAATATCAGCTGATCTTCCAACATTCTTACCTCTTTTGTGCAGGAATGTTTGTTGACAGGCAAAACAACCACTAAAATTCGAAAGCAATTTGTAATTTGAGTAGAAGTTACCCAGAAAAAGTAATTAAAGTAAACTACTAATTACCGAAATAAAAATGTAATTGAAAGTTACTAAACTACTCAGAAAAGTAGTTAAACTACACTAACTTGAGTAGAGTAGTTGAACTACGTACAAGTCCGGAAAAAAGACATGATTGCAAAAGGATTTTCGGCGCCAGGCAGTTTTTTGCCAAATTATTTTTGCAATAAAAGAAGGAAAAAATAAGAAAACAAACTTGCTTAGAAAAGCACGCGTTGAATTGCTCAGAACAAAATTCAATTCATCATGAACACGAAGATCCTGGTGGTGAAATGGTTTTACACAATAGATGACTAAAATTCGACATGAGGAAGGTTACTGGAACACAAAACAAATGTAAGGTGAAACTTACACTTCGTATAAGTACTCGTATTGACCACCACAAATTAAAAACTGAATTGTAACGAATCAGAGGAGGTGATATTATCATCTATACAAAGAATCAACATCCCACGTCGTTTTTGTATTTATTTTGTATTTAGGCATAAAACGGAGAATTTATTGAATACAGTGATGTCTCATTCATGTGGACATCCCCGTTCCCGTAAAAAATCGTCCATAATGTGAGTTGTCCATAATAACGAGACAAAAATGCATCTATTGTCCCATTTTGTCCCCGGAAGTGGTGTCCATATAGTGGGGCATCCATATTAACGGGGTCCATATAAACGAGACATGACTGTACCTAACAGTCATAAGCGAGAAGAATGCAATTTTAATTATTGCTGATATCCCTCCCCATCCCCGGATATCAAGGTAAAAGTAGCTAGTATACAACATGGGGTAGATTCGAGACCGAGGAACAATTAAACGAAGACCACGAAGTACACAGAAGTCTAGAAAAGGTCTAAATAATATTTAAACTAAATGTATATTACCTATAGTGCTATGACGTATGCTAATTTCTAACTTAAGAAAGAAGTAGTGATACTGTTTAAACATAAATGCGGCTCACTGCTCCTGAAAGTGCATCCCAACTCGACTTTTTTCTCTCTCATAACGTACAATAGTTAATAAAGTCAATTCACGATCATAAAGTAACGTTTCCGAAACACGCTATCGCCTGAAGACAGCTGCAGTAGAAATCATATTTTTGAAACTAAAGCGAAAGGGGAGTCGAGCTGGTTTAAGGCTGGTGAGATAACCCTGGACAAAGGGGAGGAAGGGACGGACAGTTTTGTGCTTATCCGCCCCTTTTGCCCTTGCTCCTGAGTTGCTGTCACATTTTTTATAATAGAAAATTTATTTTGATACCCCTCCCCCCCCCCCTTATGTACAGCCTTTCTCAAGAGGCCCTTAAGGTAATGAAATTGAATGAAATGACATTTACGGTACGTTTCTGAAACTTTCGCAGCTCCTCCCAACGCTGTGGTTTTGTATGGAACGCGACACCCGATCCAAAATGCACACATAAACCAAAAGGGTGCGACAACCCCCCCCCCTTTTCAGCCTGCAGTCTCAGAAAGACTGAAAATAAACGCTGACCCAGTCACTTCGGCCAAAACTGTACACCCCCCCCTCAAAAAAAAAGAAGAAAAGGTCACCACGCTAGGGTCGTAAAAACTACAAGCAATATGAGTACAGACACGAAGTTTCAAAGCACGTGGCCGTCACATATGCACGTATAAGTTAAACAAACTAGAGCACAATACGCGACATCAATAAAAAGTCTAAAAACAAACAACATATGGTAGAATTTCAAAGACTTGAAGAGGTATCGCAGAACATAGTGCAAAAGAAACACTTTAGAAAATACTAGAAGCTCTAAGATGATTCAACGATGGCTTCAATTAATTTGAGAAACGTCAAGTGGACGCCGACAATTGCTTTAGATAATAAGCGGCAGTTGACGCTTTTATGTCTATAAGTCGATTGCGTCTTTCGTGCAGACAGTACGATTATGAATGTGCACAAGCCATCGCCTTGTGCACTTAATGTCTATGTCATAAAGTGTTTCATTCGGTCTTATGAACGTTCATCATGCGAGGACACGATGAGCAACCCGATGGAATGAATACGAGATATATCGCTACCAAATGATCACAAACTACCGAGGAAGACCCCTTTCTCGAATTATTCGTGAAATCACACACCTCGGGATAAGTCCTTCGGCGCGCCGCCTCGGCACACAGTGAAACGTCCACTGGCCAAGGATCCTGGCGCCCGTCGCCAAATCGGGCGCCCAGAAAGCCTCCCTGTCAAAAGCTGGAGAAGCACCTCTTGTCACGGTGCTCTACGAGCACCCCGCCCTGGCGAAGCGCCGGCATCCTCGCAAACCGTTATTTTTAAGGCCCCTAAGCAATCGCTCGAAATAGCAAGCCGCGGGCTATCGGCAACAAGCCCCACGCGATCGATACACCCACGCAGACACTCAAAAGTTATGGCCGATTTACGGGTCCGGTGCAGCAAAACCTGCTCCCCGAAAGACTGAAGAGGACGGCGACATGGCCTGGCGACCTGGCGACCCACTGCGCTGAACCATCGAGCAGGCTGCGACGAAACGCGTCTCCCGGTGACGCTCAGCGCACGTCACCCAGCAACCGATTCCCATAGGTTGGCCCGCTCACGCATCCCCCGCTGCTTGGCAGCGGGGCTGGAAGCGATGCCGTGTGGATAAATATAGACGCCCGGCGCGTGGAGCCTTTAAAGGAACCGGCCGCATTTTGGCAAAACTGCTGAAAACACCGTCGCGGCAAGTGCTCTCGCTAGATTCGAAACAGTGCGAAATCCAGCTAGCATGGCCAAAAGTGCCCCAGCCATCGGTATCGACCTCGGTACAACGTACTCATGTGTGGGAGTCTTCCAACACGGCAGGGTGGAGATCATCGCCAATGACCAGGGGAACCGGACCACGCCCAGCTACGTCGCCTTCACAGACACCGAGAGGCTCATCGGTGACCCGGCTAAAGCGCAAGTGGCTCTCAATCCCGAAAACACTGTGTTTGACGCCAAGAGACTCATTGGTAGGAAGTACGATGACCCCAAGATCCAGCAGGACATCAAGCACTGGCCGTTTAAACTAATCAATCAAGGAGGCAAGCCCAACATCAGCGTGGAGTTTAAAGGAGAGCGAAAGATTTTCAACGCGGAAGAAATCAGCGCCATGGTGCTGACCAAGATGAAAGAAACAGCCGAGGCTTATCTCGGTAATGCCGTCAAAGATGCAGTAATCACGGTGCCTGCTTACTTCAACGACTCTCAGCGACAAGCCACGAAAGACGCCGGAGCAATTGCGGGCCTCAACGTACTTCGCATCATCAATGAGCCCACCGCAGCCGCTCTTGCGTACGGCTTGGACAAGAACCTGAAAGGCGAGAAAAACGTGCTAATATTCGACCTGGGTGGAGGCACTTTCGATGTGTCCATTCTCACTATTGACGAAGGTTCAATGTTCGAGGTTCGCTCCACAGCAGGAGACACGCATCTCGGGGGGAAGACTTCGATAACCGGCTGGTGAACTACTTCGTCGAAGAGTTCACAAGGAAGCACAAGCGTGACCTGAAAACAAACACGAGAGCCATCAGACGCCTTAGAACTGCCTGCGAACGTGCAAAGCGAACACTCTCGAGCAGCACAGAAGCGAGCATCGAAATCGACGCTCTCTTTGATGGAATTGACTTCTACAGCAAAATCACAAGAGCCAGGTTCGAAGAAATGTGTATGGACCTATTCCGCAGCACCTTGGAACCTGTAGAGAAAGCGCTACAGGACTCAAAGCTCGGAAAGTCCCAAATACATGAGATCGTGCTGGTGGGTGGATCTACGCGCATCCCAAGAATTCAGAAGCTACTCAAGGACTTCTTCAATGGTAAGGACCTAGCCATGTCCATCAATCCCGATGAAGCTGTTGCTTACGGAGCAGCGATTCAAGCAGCTATTCTAACAGGAGACACGAGCGATATTATCAAAGACGTGTTGCTCGTCGACGTTGCCCCTCTTTCACTGGGAATCGAAACCGCAGGTGGTGTAATGGCGAAGATCGTAGAGCGTAACAGCCGCATACCTTGCAAGACATCCAAGACATTCACGACGTACGCGGACAACCAAACTGGCGTCACCATTCAAGTGTTCGAAGGCGAGCGGGCCATGACTAAGGACAACCACCTCCTGGGCACTTTCGACCTGATGGGCATCCCACCGGCACCAAGAGGAGTGCCCCAGATTCAGGTGACCTTCGACCTGGATGCCAACGGCATCCTCCAGGTTTCTGCAAAGGACGAGAGCACCGGACGCTCAGAGAGCATTCGCATCACTAATGACAAGGGCCGCCTGTCCAAAGACGAGATTGACCGTATGCTGGCAGACGCCGAGAAGTACAGGCAGGAAGACGAGAAACAGCGAGAAAGGGTGACCGCGAGGAATAACCTTGAGTCCTACGTGTACAACGTTAAGCAGTCCGTGGAAATGGTGGGACCCGACAAACTCGAGGCCAGCGACAAAGAGAAGGTGTTGAGCAAGTGCGAGGAAGTGATCAACTGGATCGACAGGAACACGCTGGCCGAGAAGGACGAGTACGACGATAAGATGAAGGACATGCAGCAGGTGTGCGCACCCATCATGACCAAGCTCCATCAAGGCTCGGGTCAGCAGGCGCCTCCCAACCAAGGCGGCGCCGCCGGACCAAAGATTGACGAGGTGGACTGAGCATTGCCAACATGGGAGATCGTCATTGTCCTTCGAACTGAGAATAAGACCGAGAACTCGGTTGTGGACTCATTGGTGGATATCCCTCGAGCATTTCATGCAATCATTCGACAGTGGCGTCTCCACTTAAATTATGGGGGGACGTCAAAGGCTTACCGTACGCTTCGCGTCTTAGCTTTTGCAAGCGCTGTGAGTTTAGCTTCATAACGTTTCGCGCGCATATATAACACAGCGTCAAATACGTCGTAGAATTTCGAATTATAAAATGATCAGTGGTATAGTTTTGAGGAAGCGTTCCTAGCTTGAAATATATGTTGTTCGCTTTAATTTTTTATGTCCTTTCAAGTTGGTTGACATAATTGTGTCGGTTGCGTTCGCAGCAACCAAATCGACCACGACAAAGTCACCGGGACAAGTGTTCGCCGTACACAACGTGGCAAGCCATGCAAGAGGACCTCTTCGAGAGGCAACCATGAGTCACGGTTGTTCTGTTTGTTTTCGTCGTTTCTGTCGGTTTTAGTGTTGTGAACGCAACCGTCACAAATGCGTGAACAGGTCTTTAGTCGTATCTTTGATTACTGTATTTCGTTTTACATCGAGCTTGTTTTTCTTTTTTTTTTCTGCAAGTATGTGGGAGAGCGAGCGAGAGAGTTCTCACTCCAAGTTGTCTGCCCTAATAAACGAATCTCTTGAAGTCAAAGCGAGTACCGAGGCAACTAAGGCGTGCTGGTTAAGCACAGAGGGGAATACATGGGGGACAGCACATATTTCCTGCTTATGTTTGTCCTGTTCCTCTCCACGTTCCAGGGTTACAATGTCTGCCAAGAGATATTTCCTGGTTATTATTATCCATTGAAAAAAGAAGGTAAATTAGAACTAAGAAAGTAAAAGAAATCGTACGCGTGCGAAAGCGATAGAAAGCGGTAGGACTGGAAATACATACTTGGTCGCCACCAGCTGACTGTCCTTTTTCGGAAACAGCATGCACATATACTGTATTTTCGTACGCATATTTGTGAACTCTGGTGCAATACTCACTCTATATCAATTTTGACCTTGTAATACTCGTCTATAAAGTACAGGGAGCCACAGTGCCGTGCAGTGATGATTTTGGAAATTAAAACAATTCCTACAGTGTACCTTCTTCGCCGCATCTTCTACCTGCAGACCAGTGTTCTCGTTGATTTAAGGGCGTATGTGAATGACAGTCAAAACAGTTTATATGTCGTCTTATGTGCATCCGAGTCCGAGATTGAAATTCGGACGACGCTCCTCAGTGTTCCACGCGCGCCAAAAAGTTATTGATCGTACCATGGTCGCTATAAATGGTAGTATGAGGCTCAATTTCCACCGCGGGACAATTTCTGTAAAGATTACAAGAAACTGCAAAAAAAAACCAACAACAATTCAACTCAATCTTTTTTTTATTTTTAATAGCGATCTTGTATTACCAAGCCAGTTCTCGGCTAGAAGTTAGAACACATGTTTCAATGGTTTTTCCGAATTCATAGATGAAAGCTGTGAAGGTAAGTGTTATTGCAGTTGGAGAGACCGAGTGTAAGAGGGCCTGAAAAAATGTTGGAAATGCGCAAGCCTACACTTGACGGATGTATACATTCCGTCCAGGTGCAATAGAACGACGAATAGGCCTTTCCGGAAAATTCCACAAGGCCTCTCGGCGATGCCGTATTGCACTGCGCGGAGAGGAGAATTGTGGGGCTCTGCCAATGCAAGCGGACGATCCGGTGTCCCCTATCATTGAGAGCTCAAAACACGAAGAAAAGAAAATGAACACGACGCAAAGTTGATGTTTACTGGGCATTGTTATCTTCGTCTTTCTTACGTTTGAAACATGAAATGTTAAACCAGCATAAACTTATTCTAATTATGGGTACTCTTCCCACGCCGTACATGGGATTATGTTGATGCATCGAGAAGGCGGTTCCAACCATTACTTGAATTATTTATTTGGCAAAGCACATATTTAAAAATGTAATCCACATTATTCAACAAAAAATATATATACATCAGGGTGTCGAACCGGAACCGAACCGAACCGAAAACCGGAACCGAACCGGTATTTTTTCCGGAACTGAACCCGAACCCGAACCGTTATATTGTTATCGCGATGAACCCGAACCGGAACTGAACCGGAAAAAAAATAACGGTTACCGGCTCATGTCAAAACGGTTCGGCCACGCGCTGTTGACAATGAATGTGCTATCAATGCCATTTGTTTTTAAGTGCCGTCAACTGACACACACCTCGCTTACATATTTTTCTTCTCCACTCAGTCTTAGGAATATAAACGCTGCATCCATGAATCTTGACAAACGCTGCATCCATGAATCTTGACATAGGAACCAGTATTGCGCTGGTCGCGGCTTGCACGGGAAAAAAAATTAAAAGGCTGTGCAAAAAAAAAAAAAATCGCGTCACGGGATTTCATTTTCCTACAATCTCGTAAATCCTAAATGCTGCTGTGTGCTCATTTCATAACACGTTTCTAGAACGTGATGTTGCAATTTTTTTATTTTGATGTTGTTATTTTGATGTTATTTTGATGTTGCAATTTGTCATTTATAATTTCCGAACCGGTTCGCGAACCGGTTCAGCGCCCTGACCCGGTTCGCGAACCGGTTCGCGGATCGAATTAATCAAACCGGAACTGAACCGGAACAAAATATATTTACCTGAACCTGAACCGTAACCGAACCCGTATTTTTTTCGGTTCGACACACTGCTATACATATTCAAAATTTTTATATATAGGGAACGGCCTAAGGACCAGCACATTTGGCACGCCTTGCGAAATTCGAATTATAAGCGTACACATGAAATTTGACACTCAAACCTCGTTTCACCAAGGGTTATGTCTATTTTTAGAGCTTAAATCAGAAGTGGTGAAATATTACAATAGAGGAAAAACGTCGTCTGTGCATTTCCCACGTCTTATACCGGATGTTCGTCATCTGGTCAGTTTATTTATTTATTTATTTATTTAAAAATATCGTCAATCCCACAAGGGATTTTAACAGGACTGAACACACACATACAAAAAAAGTACATGGATCATGCGTAGAACATCATAGTAGATCATTCACATAAATATGCTTATGTGTAGAACTATAATTAGACAGAGAAAGTGAAACATCATAAATATCACACGTATTACAGAAATACATGAGGATAGCGAAATTCGCATTACCAAGACACCCTAGATTATTAATCACAATGTAAGAGAGTATCTAGCTGATTTAGGATTGAAGTGATGGTGGTGCTGTTAGTAATAGTATGATCGAGTTGGTTCCATTCTCTGATGGCTAATGGAAATAAAAAGTACTGAAAACAGTCATTATTGAAGGAATATTCGGACAATGTTTTGCTATGTTTATG
This sequence comes from Ixodes ricinus, assembly GCA_037355805.1. Taxonomy (NCBI): domain Eukaryota; kingdom Metazoa; phylum Arthropoda; class Arachnida; order Ixodida; family Ixodidae; genus Ixodes; species Ixodes ricinus. The sequence continues at coordinate 97,490 of JAZHYW010040027.1, forward strand.
TCTAGTCAGCCTAGTATCAGAAAATGATACATACCCAGAGCTATCAATTTTAAAATAATCTTGAAGTGCTACGATTTTAAAAGAATATGTTTACCTCCAGACGGAGAGTCAAGACTCAAGACCAAGTTTAGTCAGAGAAGTTTTCTGTCTCTGAACTGCACATGACTCCTTTCTTTATTGTGCAAAAGTTAACAAATGTTTTCCCTCACTTTAGGTGGTTGGACAAAAATACTCTCAAAAGTATTTGCAAATACAAATACTGGGTACATGGCAAAAACAGCTAAAATACTGATACTGAAATACATTTATTAAAATGTATCGCGATACGTATCAGAAATACATTTGAAAGATTAAAAAAAGTATTTGGAAATACAAATACAGGAATACATTTTGGTGGGGCTGAAATACAGACATTGAAATACATTGTTATAAAAACATTATTTTTTACTGTTTTGGTGCATCCCTTAGAGCATACGAAGAACAAAAAAGAAGCATGCTCTAGAATACGAGATTTTGTTTTTAAACCAACAAGCGAGATTTCACTGCATGTTGGAGCCTCAATTAAGCTCGAATCAAATTTACCACAGAATTAACATCTTGTATTATGGGAAGTAGTAAGAGAAGCAAGCGATTTTTTATTTTTTTTTATCGTGGCTGGAGCGTGGTTTTATTTCGGCATCTCTGATCTTTCTGAGACAAAATCTCAGGGACATCTAAATCAGTTTTGTGTCCTCTCAGATAACTTCGAGAATTCACTATATTTATGTCCAATCCGGACGCCTCTTTCAGCAGTGACCTTAGTAACGTCACCGTGGAATGAAGTTCAAAGAACCCGTATGCTTTATCTGTTAGTTGGGCGCGCCGACAGAGCCTTCAACTTTTGGAATCGACTGGAATAGTCGACCACCTAAAGTTTGGGAAAACATTTGTTAACGTTTGCACAACAAAGAAGGAGGTCATGTGCGGTCAGAGACAGAAAACGTCCCTGACGAAACTTGGTCTTGACCCTCTGTGTGGAGGTCAACAATTATTTTAAAATTGTAACAATATACATCGGCCTCATAATGATATCGCGATACCAAGAATGCACCGGAAAATGTATTTCGATACAGAAATACAAAACAGTTGAAAAATTGTATCGCGATACAGAAATATAAATACATAATGTATTTCTGAAATACTATCGCTATACATTTGTACCGCGATACTGCCCAATCCTGAGGTCGAGGAACTTAAGCCTAATTTGTCTAGCTCTGTTAGCTAGGGTTAAGAGACCAGCTTTTTTATAAGTTCGGTAGGAGAGTCCGTGCGCCTGTATCTACTGTAGATAAATCTTATGGCTTGACGCTGTACTCCTCTCATTCGTGTCCCTGAAATCGCACTGAAGATGTCTTCTGCATGGGAGACGAAACACCTGATTAAATTATTAAGTGATGTCGGTGTATTTGTCTATCATTATGAATCCTCTCTTTTGGAACTTTTTTGCATCCCTCGCGTCGCTCACCAAAGTCTGCAACACGTCATTTTTTTCTTCTTTACTTTATATATATATATATATATATATATATATATATATATAATAGGGTGTTTCACGAAAGGTGGACAAATTCGATATTGCGAAAACTACGCGTCGCAACAAAAAAAGGCTTGTGTCTTTTTGGTCCTGGGCCAGGGCCCTTTTTCGGAAAATTATTAAAGTCCGAGATAATTAGATTGTTAATTATTTTTCCGTAATTAACTTTTTTAATATTATGTTTAAGGGCATAGTTTCAATTAGAAAATTGCTCAGCGTCATCGAAAACCACTAAATCAACAAACTGCGGAACGATAGAAGGCACGCGCAGCATTTTACGGCTTTCTGAAAAACCGTACAAATTTGACGGGTTTTTAAGTTTCGGTTTGTTATCGGAGCGCATCTCAGCCCCGGCGGCACCGCGCCCCGTGGAGAGATAGCGCAACCAGCCTCTGCTGCGTCGCGCGATGACAGCGCAGCAGAGGTTGGATGCACTATCTCTCCACGGGGCGCGCTGCCGCCGGGGCTGAGATGCGCTCCGATAACAAACCGAAACTTAAAACCCGTCGAATTCGATACAGTTTTTCAGAAAGCCGTAAAATGCTTCGCGTGCCTTCTATCGTTCTGCAATTTGTTGATTTAGTGTTTTTGATGATGATGAGCAATTTTCTAATTGAAACCATGCCCTTAAACCAATATTAAAAAAGTTAATTACGCAAAAATAATTAACAATATAATTATCTCGGACTTTAATAATTTTCTTAAATAAGCCCCTGGCCCAGGTCCAAAACGACACAAACCTTTTTTTGGTGCGACGCATAGTTTTCGCAATATCGAATTTGTCCACCTTTCGTGAAACACCCTGTATATATATATTGGGTGGTCCACGTCAACAGGCTCGATCTAAAATGGACCGTAAAAATCGACGCCTGCACGTAGCCATGTAAACTTTTCGTCAAAGGTGTATTTCACAGGTCGGTTTTTTCTTGTAAAATTACAAAGCGTAGTTCTCTTTTAGTTAAAAATAGGGCCAAGAAACTTGCCAGGGTCTACGGCGGGTGGCGACCCAGACGACCAAGTGCAGTAGCGGGGTGTGTTTGGCGTTCGTATTGCTAGATGGCGTCGGGAGCAGCGTCTGAAGGTGCAGCCGACCAGCGAAAGAAAGCAGACAACACGCAGACGAAATCCGTTGGCAGCAAAAGCGCCGCCGTTATGCAGACGCGTTTTTTTACATTAAGTTTTGCTTTTATTGTCCGCATTTATGTTTTAACCGAAGGTACATTTACAAAAAAATTATGTTCATTTTAATAAACCATGGTGGTCGCGAGCCGTCGCGATAAGGAGGTAGCGCCATCTATCAATACGAACGCCAAACACACCCCGCTATTGGACCCCTGTCGTCTGCGTTGCTGCCCGCCGTAGACCCTGGCAAGTTTCTTGGCCTTATTTTTTACAGAAAGAGAGCTACGCTTTGTAATTTTACGAGAAAAACCGACCTGTGAATTACACTTCTGACGAAAAGTTTGGATTGCTACGTGCAGCGTCAACTTTTACGGTCCATTTCAGATCGAGCCTGGTGACTTGGTCCACCCTATATATATATAAGTGCAAGATCCACTAAATAGAACACTGTTAAAAAATAAAAATCGAGCTGAAAAGTGACGTGTCGTCTGCACGCGCATGAAGGACACGTGAAAGTGCACAGCGAAATAAGCATGCGATTGGCCGGTCGGTAGACGTGACCGCCCGTGATTGCCGTGATCGATGAGATCGAAAGAGAGAAAGTTAAATGACACTTCCGGTTTGGAGTCACCCAAAAGGAGGGCACCAGTTTGACATCAACGTCACTGATCCGGGCGGGATTCAAATCTGACTCTTTGAATATCTTCTCTTTCTCTGCAATGAAGCCTTTTTCGTGCTTATCCGTTTTAGGACAATCCCTAGGAATCACTTACGGTCGTTGCGACAACAAGAAAATAGCGATGCTGGGTTTGACAGTGGCCCTTTAAAGTCGGCATGAGGTCGAGATCTGTGACAGCCAAGTGTGCCACAATGTGGCGCGACGAGGCTGGGGAATAAAAATCAATACGATTTAAACAGTGATTAAAATCAATATCGTTTAAAAATGATTTCAATCGTGATTTAAATCACACCAATTTTACTATGATAATTTAAAGCAAACTTTTCCCGCAAAAAACATTGTCCCCGAAATGTTTATTTTTTATTTACCGCTTAAATGTTAAATATTTTATGCTCTCTGTGTGCATGTGTTTTGTATTCTAATCAAAGCATCATCAAGCAAGAAACATTTATGGCAGGTTGAACACGACCAAAAGGGGGCGCTCTCTGAACAACTCAGAGCGAGCTTTCTTTCTATCTTCCACTTCGTTCTTCAGTTACGTTATGTTCTATACACTCTAAAAAAGCCGAGCGTCTACTTTCCCGCACAACACTCGGAGAGCCAATCACCCCAACTTACGGCGGCAGTTCAGCGAATGGCGATGCTGAAACATATGTTTAGACCAAAATACGCAGCCTGAGTTTTGACATTAAGCAATGCAAGCGCGACGTTTTGCATTGCTTAATGTCACAACTCAGACTGTGTTTTTTTGGTTTAAACATATGTTTCGGCATCGTCATTCGCTGAGCTACATCTATAAGTTTCGGCGATTGGCTCTCCGAATGTTGTGCGGGAAAATAGACGCACAGGCGTTTTTCATAGTGATATTCAAAGCAAATCATAATGCAAAAGAAAAGAAAACACGAAAAGTAAGGTTTTACGCAAGCCAGTTAGAATGCGAAATAAAAGCCGATAAAGCTGATCACTAACAAAAATTATCAATTTTATTTTGTATGGCGAGGTTTGTATTAATAAAATATTTTTTTTATTTATGCAGAACTTTAAATGTTTAAATTTGCAGTAGTTTTTTTATTTCGCTTTGTTTTCAGTGATCTGAAAAATTGATCAATTAGTCTTTTATGTTTCAAATACATCCAACGGTAAAGAATCACTATATGTTTAGTTACTATTATTTAAATAAAATTAATCTGATTTAAATAAAATAAATCTGATTTTAATCAAATTAATCTGATTTAAATAAAATAAATCTAATTTAAATCTAATAAATCTAATTGCAATCAAATACATTTCTTTTAAATCAAATAAATAAAATTTCAATCAAATACATTTCTTTTAAATCAAATAAATAAAATTTCAATCAAATACATTTCTTTTAAATCAAATTAATCTTTTTTTTTTTAATCATGATATTTTCCTACCCTGGGAACGACAAAATAACGCAGCACAATCGACAGTTTGAACTTTGGAGAGTCAAACAGAATGTTGAAAATTGCCAAATCACCAAAGCCTTTTGTAGACAAAGACACCGACTGCCTTTTCGCGTCATAGTAAAAATGAGCTTCTCAATTTAATGTTCACCTGAAGGTCTAGGCTTTATGAACGAATAGTATGCCAGAGGAAGTTCTTGAAGAAAAGCAGTCGCGAAATAAATGAAATATATACTCCAGATACATTGGCTTTGACAAACCTCCACTTGAACAAGTGCATCGTGAAAGGAGAAGCAAACCTGGGAAGCAAGCACAACTTGAGCATTTCCGAAGTGACCCGGGAGAAAAAAAAACGATAATTACTCACAACGCATCTAACAGTGCTACTCAGATCTTGCTAGAAATGGTTCACCAGTTCGCTCGCGTTTTTGCGTTTTCTTCAATGACAAGAGCATAGTTTTTTTGTTTTTTTTTGTCCCAATTTAGCAGAATTATGATCTCCGAGAAAACATTAAAAATAAAACACAAAACTCTGCAGTAGACGCTTAGTATGCAGACCGAACGACGTACAGAAGGCTATAAATATCCAGAATGAATGTATCTCGTTCATTCAGAACAAAAATGGGAACTTCCTAGAGGCTGACGCACGACGTCGGTCGAGTGCAGCTCGAGTCGCCTGATAGAAAAGATGTCCGTTTCCGGCCATGAAAAAGGAAGTCTCGAATTTCCCAGCCACACCCGCCGTCACCGTCCCGTGCCGTCAACGGACTCTCTGCAGTCAGACCATATTCGTTGTGCTGAACCGGGTACACCTCGCCGTGACATCTCTCCCGTCAGGGTCGGTGTCCGTTATGTAGGGCAGGGCTTTTTTTATCATTCAACTGAATTTTTCTTTTTTTACAAATGTCGTTTTTTTTTTTAGTTTTTATTTTGCCTGATAGTTTTAGTTGTTTTTCGGCAGAAAGAACACAATAGTGATTTAGAAGAAAAAATAAACAGTAGACCGTGATAGGGCTCGTTACGCTTGTTAGAAACTCATCTAGCCAACCCTGCATTCCCATTTACGAGTTATAATGTTTTTTGCGAAGCGTTTCGATGAGGCGTTAGTAGGATTACGGCACCTTGAACGCATCTTCGACTGGAGTGTTTAGAATTTGTACGGCCTATGTACCGAAAGGGGTCGTGAAGCGGCAACCAATGGTTTCACAGAAGTCGACGTGTCATTTTGTCGATATCGCGATCCTGGCGGTTGGTGGTAGAAGACGTGGCAAAAAGTACGAGGGTATGCGAGTGTCGCTGTTCGAGGGTGAATTTAAAGGTATGAAGCGTGGCCGCCGATGAATCTCAAAGAACAGCAATAAAGGTAAATATAACTTTAATCAAATAAAATTTGAATAAATTTATATTTTATTTTTTACCATGATTCCCTCGATGCTCCAGCGTATCAAAATCCTTCGGGATGCGACCTTCCTCAAAGTCCCACAAATAGGCGCTGACATTAACGATAAGGAAAGAGGAACATCGTAAATTATTAATCAACACAATCAGCCATCTACAGCCGTTGACAGCATTGATGACATTTTGTTCGACCAAAATCTATTTAAGTCAAAAATGTTTTGAGTTTCGGGAACAGGTGGAAGTTCGAAGGAGCCAAATCGGGTGAATAAGGTGGGTGTGAAAGAATTTCGAGCTTCAATTTTGTCAGTTTTTGGTGAGCATTTGCACTTGAACGGGCCGGTGCGCTGTCGTGGTGAAGCAACACTTTCCTTTGACCATTCCCATGCGTTTTTTCTGGATTGCTTCTTTCAGCTTCTTCAAAAGTGTTGAGTAGTATTGACCAGTAACCGGTTTTCGTTTTCAATGTAATTTATTTGCAAAATTCCCTTGGAGTCCCATAAAACTGGTGCCATTACCTTTCCAGCCGACTGAACGGTCCTTGCCTTTGATTCACCATGTCCAGTCCATTGTTTCGAATGCATTTTAGTTTCTGGGATGTTATGGTGAATCCAGGCCTCATCCATGGTCACAAGTCGTCTCTTGAAACTAACTGGGGTTTTCTGGAACACTTCCAAATTATCGGTTCAAGGTTCGGGGTCGAATGCGTTTTTGCTCGCGATTGAGCAAATGCGGCACCATCTTAGCAGAAAGTTTCTTCTTTAAACCTAGTGGATTATGTAAAATATAAACTACTCGTTCTGAAGAGATGCCCAAGGCTTCCTAAATTTCACGCACTTTTATTCTGTAATCTTCTAAGACCATGTCATTAATTTTGTTCCGAATTTATTGTCTGGTAGCCGTTTTTGGACGTTATAAACGTGGCTCATCACTTGTGTCCGTGCAGCCACGCTTAAATTCCAGAAATCCAAAAACTTACGGCGGAAAATGATGGTGATGAATCTCCAAGAACAGCATTCAAAGTTGATTTGACTTCCGTCGCGGCTTTCCTCTCCAAATAAAAAGAGAATCATGATTGGAAATGCACAATGTTGTTTGGCTTGAATGCTTGTCAAATCCAGACTATTTACAGGTCATTTTCATATCTGAAGTCAAGACATATGAAAGAAGGGTTGCCAACACAAGAACACGAAGATATTAGAAAAAAAAATCAAGCCCTTAACGACGATTCCGGAAACTTTTTCAATCTACCCTAATATTCGCGCAGTCCCGACTCCTGGCTGGTGAAGCTTCCGTGGACTGTCAAGTTGGAGAGGGACCTGCAGCAGACCAGGCATCTGCAACATCCACCACCACTGCTTTGACACCGCCAGGGTTGCGGCCGGCGACAGCATGACACTTATGATGTCATCAGGCGGAGATAGAGGGGCCGCTTTTTGGGACGCGTTCCAGGCACCATAGTAGGTTTCGACACAAGAACAAACCCAAGATGTTAGGCTGTCATCTTATAAAAACTGGCACGTATACTCGTATTCGCCTCGAGATTCGATCGACACTGCTCATGTGGTGAAAAGCAGAACTACGCTCTGTTTCACCTCTTACTTGGAGCAAGACGAATGCTACGCACGCGTGACCGAACCCATGGGAGGCGCCAATGAAGCGCTTGCGCACTGGAGTCAACTGCTAAGAGCTCGTGCTCTGTACCCTTGTCCGTGCTTTATGACGTTAGTGCGGATGCTTTCTCTCCACCCGCATTGTGGACAGACAGAATCACCACGTGCTTCATAGAAAACCAGGGATAAACAAAAGCACGCTTCCACACAATTCAATCTTGGTATCGAGGCCAATAAGCTATAGAGAGAAAATAAAATGAGTACTTTTTCACTGAACTAGTGTGCTCAGACCAATCACTAGTGTTTAGGTATTTAAATGCCAACTTTTGGGTTCGGTTTGTTCATTTGGTGTCTAAATGTCCGTGTATAATTAATTGCTTGTATACTTTCCGCGCCTACGGTGGATCTTCCATTTCAGTTAGCCTGTTTAAATTTTAATTTACTAATTGCCCCCTGCCACCGGCCCATGTCCCCTGTACCCCCTCAATTGGTGTGTTCCCCATGTACTACCCGATGCTAAGTTACCCGCGCTCATTTGTCGAATTTGCACTTCTAGTTTAATTTATGACCTTATACACAGTACCCCATTGCCCCATCGCTCCTTTCCATATGCCCCTAATCACTTCATATACAATTCCACAGCGCTTTGAGTTTCATAATGTCTTAATTTATTTTCCCTTTCTTTGTTATATTTCTGTCGTGTTCTTCTAGACATTAACTTCGCTTTTTTAGCCATACCTGCAGATATTTGTGGTTTTCCACATGGTCTATTACAATGTCTCGTATTTTTAAGCGTTCCCTATTTTCTGCTGTTAAACGTAATTACTCCAGACATGTCACTATTAAAATTCAGGCCCAAGATGCCACCTTTCTCTCCACATAACCCAGTTAATTCCTGCAACGTATTTTGAATATTTGCCACGAGTACTATCTAATGCGTGTGTGGCCCCTTTCTAAAGTGTGTCCTCTGTTGGAAGCTGCGTAAAGCCAGGGTCACACTGCTTATACATCATACAAAAGACAATCTGCAAACGGATTCGAACGCAAGTCACTGCGAGATCCGTGCTTACGAATGCCGCATGACAACGAGTTCAAGGATAAATTTGGCACGCGGTATTCGAACCACAGATATCGCAGTGACTGATATGTCTGCAAAAGTGCCTTTTGTATGATTTATAAGCAGTGTGACCCCGGCTTAATTCCTGCACAATGGCGGACACAAGTGCGCGCTCCTTACGTTCGACAGCACCTCGGCTGCACGAGTCCTCACACGGCGGAAGCCAAAGCAATAGCATCTAGAAGACAAGGCCGCCGCATGACGTCATCGTTAGTGCATCCCCCGACCGTTCCCACCACAGTGAATAAGCATACAGTGGTCCCACTCAAGGCCACTTCCGGTAATCGCGCGTTAGGCAGCGCCCCTCACCACATATCGCGAACTAAACACTTTTTATGTTTCTGATTTATTGTTACAGAACGCCGTGTAAAAGTAATTGTTATAAAACCAATGAATTACATCAGTAATTCTAATTTTTAAAAACATAAGAGACCCAATTTTTTTCGGGAAGGAATAAAAGAATGTTTGACCGAAAACCGTTACACGGTCACCCAGGGTTACGACCAATGAGAGGAGTCGAGGCCATCGAGGCGCCGGGCGACGGGCTGCTGCCAGGCTGCTGCGGAGATTTCGGAGTACACTTGCGTTTTTGGCGTTTAATTTGAAGCATTCGAAGCTGATAATCAAGCACCCGCTGAGAAGCTGGTACGTTGTATATTCTAAGTTTTGTTATTGCAAATAGCATTGTGTTGTATTTATACTTCGCTTCTCTGAAAGTCGTCGTTTCCGTGGCAAATATCGCTGAGGAACTCTCCGTTACGCAGACTCGTATAGTGGTGAAACGTGTGTATATTAAGTTTTGTGAGGTGCTGATTTTCCTCCTTGCATCAACGAAGCTAGTGCCGAATCGTCTTTCTATTCGGAATCGTGAAGAACAAAGTTACCGCGGCTTTGTACATGTAGAGAGAGGCTCGAAACTGATATGCAGCCCAAACGAAACTGAAGAAATCGCTGAGCGTACTCCGGTGTCGCAGTTTCGATTTAGAATTTACTGATCGCGTTCATTTTAATGTGTTCTCAAGTAGTGCCCTTGAAATAAGGGCACCCAACTAGTGCAAACATATGTGATCGTTCTGGTAGGTAGAAACCCTAATTCAAATCGTGTTAGGAAAAAATAAAAATTCCTCGGCGAATTGCTGCGTTGAAAACGGCACTACGTCTCCTTGCCAATCGGTGTTCGGAAAAAATTAATTGTTCACATCAACTAAAAAAAAAAAAAAAAGTACGAGTTGTTATATGCGCCATTCCCTTGATCAGTGAAATAGCTCCGAGCGCTCTAAAAAGCCTGTGCTTTATTTAAGCAACAGAACTTATGACACGGAGAACAGTCAGACGCTTTCAATTCTGTAGAATTTCTTAATCGCTGTAGATAATGCTGTGTGCATGCAGTTTTGAGTTTGTATTGTTTACTTGTGCAGTACATATATGATTTGATGTGCTCTATTTTTCATGCCTCTTGATGTCCTTGTGACCTGTCAAAATGTGTTGCACTAAGCTGTGTGTTCGATATCGCGTTTCACACTTGCTCTAAAAGCTGCCATCCACAATATGTCTGTCATAACATGCCACTCTCCGAAAAAAAAAAAAAAAGTCGTCGGCTTTGTTGTTGTTTGTAAATTGACCGGCATCCGTGCAAACTTTGTTCTATGGCTGTATTATGTGCTATGTTTGTGACTGTTTTTGATTGAATTGTACCATGCAGAGATCCAATAAACAGTCCCCTACGTGAAAAGATGCTTTCTTGTCTGAATGTGAGCGCCCGGAAATGGTGTCCTGTCACCTGTGACGGGCGCTGCAAATTAAAGCAATAGCAACGCGAGAACGCGAGGAACGGAAACCAAAATACCATGGGGGCCGCCATCTTTGAAAGCAAAACAACAAAACAGAAGCAGAAAAAGTGGTTTAGTTCGCGATATGTGGTGAGGGGCGCTGCAAGCAAAAATACTCTCAACACCATGTCTCCCGATTACCACAGGCTTATTCTACAGTGGGCAAACTGTATATGATAAACTGTGGTTCCCACAAGCGGCAAACACGCCGAAGCTCGACGAGAGACACCGCAAAGCGGCAGACGCTTCCGTCTTGGCGTCGCCGCCTGCTAACGTCGCGCCTATTGTGAGGCGCTGCGAGACGCGTTGGCGGTGACGCTGACGCAGAGTAAGCGGCTCTGCCTGGGTCCACTATAGTGATGACGCTTGGGGCCGGAAGGCGCAGGCCTTTCCTTCGAGGTGGTCTATGGGCCAAAGTAGAAGCTACCATCTGGCGCCACTTGCATGTTCCGTGGTGTCGGTTGGCTAAAGCGCGGTGCAAACGAAAGACGGCTGTCGCATCCGATATCCGATTTCGGCAAGAAAACCGGTCCAGAGAGGAGGAAACATCACGTTTCGTTCCGATGCCTTCCGATTTTTGACGGACACCTTGCTCGGCCAGCCTATTCAGATGGGAGTGACGAAACCACTGGAGACAGCCAATCACACACCTGCGGCAAGAGAGTGGATAGGGTGAAAGGTAGTGATGGACCGAATCTGCCGAACTTCTGATTCGGCAAAGTTCGGCAAATGCCGAACTTTTGAAGGAAAGTTCGGCAAAGATTCGGCAAAAATTCGGCAAATGTCTGCGCACGCGCGAGAACGCGACGGGGCCAACGGGGCCGTGAATTGCAAATGGACGCCGTGCAGTCGTGCGGTTACTATCGTGCGGTGCACGGTGGTGCAGCGTAGTACAACCAACTCAAGCTCGTTGTGTACAATCAGTGGTTACGGCGAGGTGTGGAGTGAGTAGGCAACACGGTAACTGTGTTTGTGAGCGAGTGTGGTTCTCTTTAATATTTTCTGCCTCAAGAATAGAAAATCGACCAGTAATTTACGCAGTCCACTGCGCAAGTAACAAATGATGCGGTACATTCTGGATGACGTGATTTTAATTTGACATTTCCAGTGATGCAACGAGGTAGTTGAAACATTGGCCGACAATTACTTTAAAGCTGTTAGCTTGGCCCAGCTCGTTTGTCTACTTGTTTGTCTTGCCTCGGCGGGATCTGTAATGGATCCTCAATGCGTGACTTTTCGCGAGCGCGCGGTGCGAGCGCACGGGGTTGCGGGCCCAGCTTGTTTACGCTTCGCGAGAGCGAGAACTGAACTTTGCCCATAGCGCCTGCCTGGGAACAAGAAACCGCTCGTGTCTGTGTGGAAAGAAACCGCTCCGAACAGAACGATCGGAGGCACGCCACGAACGGCACGCAAAAGGACCTCGACCATGTAATCAGAAGTTAACCACACCATGTAATCGAAGTTAACCACAGCATAATAAACGTTATTTCATTTTCTTCTCAAATCAACGTCGCATTATTAAGTAACGGAACGTCAGCACCCGGCCACCGCTGACAAAGCACTCCTCGCAATTATAACAATTCTGTTTTCGGCTCAGAAGTAGTGTGCCGCTGCGCTGCGCACTCTGCGCGGGTGTGTGGGCCGCCCTTAATTTGCGAGTCCAATGGCCATATTTTGTCCTTCCTGTATTATTTGTTCGTCCGCGTCTAAAACGTCAAACTGTTGTGTTTTGCGTCTATTCATTAACTCACGGAAAGTTGGCTGGCAGGCGCCTCAGCGTACGGGTTTGTAACCTTTCTGCCAGCCGCGCACGCTTCCCGTGTTCTACTATTTTGTACAAATAAAGATTGATTGAATGATAGATTGCTTTTTCAACTAGCGTTATTTCGCGATTTTTCTGTATCTGCATAAAACTAAACACGGAACTATAATGCTCGACGTTGCACATCCTATCTTCCTAAACGTTCGTGTGTATCCTAACACCAGAAACTGCCATTTTAAAGGTTAAAAACGAACCGTTGCTAATATGGGACGCACACTTTCATGCAAAGCTGACGTCAAGTCACTCAAATCGAAAAACATGCATATTTACAATAATATTATTATCTTTTCTGGTAAAGGCTCAGCAACCGTTGCATTCGTTTTCGCGCACAGAACGGTGAGTCAGGACCCAGCGTATTGCCCTCATTTTAACATTGTACACACACATGCAGGCTTGCGCTGATGATGCCTCATAACCGAAACTCTCGTAGCGTGATTCGTGACTGCCACCGCTACTACCCAACCTCGTTGTCACGCCACTTCTGCTAGAAGTCACTCTAAAATTGCCAGTAAACACACAAAAACGACACCGATACAATTATCTTGTAGAATATCACCTTACTTAGTAATAACTGTGTCAATATGCATTACATGTTGCATTTAAGTTAAGAAAAAACAACATAAAACCTTTTTTCGCCAGAAAAAACTAAATTTCAACGTTAAGTCTGGTAACAATGTATTTTTGCCGAATCTTTGCCGAATCTCTAGGAAAATTCGGCAAAAGTTCGGCTTTGCCGAATCCCGAGATTCGGCGCCGAACTTTCGATTCGGCAAAAGTTCGGCCCATCACTAGTGAAAGGCTTTTTGCGCGCTCGGGGAATCCCGACCCGGAACAATGCAGGCAGAGAGGCGCACTACAAAGACAGTTTCATTAGGTGACCACCGCTGGCCGTCACTCGTCGACGTCACCACAATCGGCCTCGCGGATCCAGTTCGGCCGTGCTCCGGCAAGGTCCGGCTTGTGGATGCGTGCAAACCAAAATTAGCTCTTGACGTGCGTGACCGCCTCACGTTGTTTTTTTTGTTTTTTGTTGCCGAAATCAGATGTCGGATCCGACAGCCGATTTCGGTTTACACACCCTACGTTGCGCACTGCGTATGTGCGAGTCTTCCGCGGTAGCGCATGCGCAGTTCGTACCGGAGGGCCCATCGTACCGTATCGGACGTGCAAAAACGGTTCCCTAAAACTCTCTACTGAAATGTTATCATATTCAATAACTACACAATGGTGGAGTGTCGGGCTCACAACCATGGGGTGTTTGATTCCCCTTCGAGGACTTTCAGGGTTTTGTTGGGTGCTCTCAATGTATGCCCTTATCACTCTTTCGCGCATGCACCTTTGTTCCGTGTAACAGAGCAGAATTTTCACGAAGGGGGCGGGAGAGGAGGGGAGCTGCCAAAAGAAATGTGGATTTAAAAATGACTGCATCTCCACGTGGTGAATGATGTTGATTGGGGCGAAACTCTGGTGGTGCTGATGATACTGATTTTATTGTTCATAGGTAGTGATGATGGTGCTGATTTTTTTTTTTTGCTCCTAGGTAGTGTTGAGTTTCGGGTTGCGTTTCGACTTCATTATTACTGCTTTATGGTCGGTGAAATGCAGAGCCAGTGGTTCTTCTAGCGGATCAGCTTGGATCCGCTAGAAGCCGTGGGAACGCATCTCCACCGCTTAAAGAAAGAGAATGTGTGGTATAAAACGTGGTTATATACGCATTTGAACATTTGACCGCAGCGCCCTCTCGTCTATAAACGTTGAGCCAATGCATGCAAAGTTTAACGCGATTATATACGCATTTGACCGCAGCGCCCTCTCCTGTATAGACGTTGAGCGGCTACATGAAACGTATCATCCATGACAGAAACCCCAGCTCTTGAGTTACTACCACATCTCAGAGCCCCTACTCGTCCCGCAGTCGTGGCCGAGTGGTTAAGGCGATGGACTAGAAATCCATTGGGGTCTCCCCGCACAGGTTCAAATCCTGTCGACTGCGCAAACATTTTTTTTTCTTTTTATGTGAGCACGGACGCCGTCCGGACGGACGGACGGACGGACGGACGGGCAAGGCTAGACCCTAAGGAGCTTCGCCCCTAAAGGTACTCGTGCCTCGTGATCCCCGTGTACCGCCCTTGCAATTGCAACAATGGCACCCCGCGGTGGGCGCGTCAAGTTAGCTTCGGCAAGCTTACACGTGCTTACCAACACGAGCAGAGCATGGTGGCAGCCATATGCCTAGCTTGCAACCAACGTTGTTAGACCAACGTCAGTTGAGCAGCTTCCTGGAACGCCTGGCTCCTTTTCGTGGCGAGTCCGCTCGGTGGCATTCGCTACACCATCAGCCCGCCATATATGGACACAAGCGGCGGAACCGTGGAACGTTGGATGCACGTTGCCTGCGATGAAAATAAATTGATTTTATTGTGGCTTTCATGACAAACATACAGTTTGCGCCAAAGTTTGCGCAAAAAGAGGGTCGTTTGAAAATGGTTCTTTTTGTTAACCGTGGAGACGTTGCCGCTTGTGGCGCTAGGAACGCTATCCGCCCGTACCTGTTCGCTTGCAGGCAAAAGAGAAGATCCGTTTTTGAACGCCACTCTTCCGTGAATCATGTCCACTGATAGATCTAAGAACGTTGCTTGCAAGCATTAGCAGTACTTAAAAAAAATCAGGAAAAGCAATGCAAAAAGGAATTCGCAAACTTCTGCGTAAGACATTTAACACACTGCAAAACGACAAAGACCAGCGCCCACGGCGCACAGCGTCACAAGTATAGTTTTAAGAGTAATTGAACAAAATAGAACATTAAAAAAATGGGCACATAAACAAAAAAAAATACACACACTGCGAGGATGAGAAAGCACGAGAAAGAAAAAAAAATATTTCAATAGAAATCCTTAAACAATTCCTGGTTTTTCAGGCCAGGGACGGTCACCTCGTCATTAGCACTGCAAGTACTGTCTCAATAGCGGCTTGAACGGAAGAAGCGAACTTCCAGCAAGGGATTTTCCCTGGCGAATCTTGAGCTTGCCTCTGCAATTCCGGTACCTGTACCGGGGAAGTTGTGACGTCAGAAGGGGGCGAGAACCTGTGCGCCTGATGCCGCAAACGAACGCCGATTTGATCTTCGGTTTGCGTTGGTGGCGCTGAGCAACGATTCGTCTGAAACACATTTTTGGAAACTTTCTCTCTGGGTATTTTGAGGACGGCTCATTGTATCGTTGACGCGCTTCTTTAACCCCCGACGTCACACACGCACACACACACACACACGCGCGCTTACACACGCACACGCACGCACACAAAAGGAGTCCTGGAAAGCGCTTACCGGAAAACAAAACACCGGAAGGAGTGATTAGATACGACCGTTGCGAACGAAAGGAGCGTATAAGTGCTTCCCCGCTTCGGTATTTTCTGTTCCCGACACATTGGCACGTACCGGCTGTAATGGAAACAATGCCGCATATGACGTGCAACAAACAATGAGTATTCTCTTACTGCCACATAATGAAACCCAGGGGATGAAACACCGCCACCCACTATTCTTGTTTTTTTTTTTCTCGTGCTCTTCAAATACGTAATGTTTAAGGCTAAAATATATTTTTAAGATATGCATAGGCATTGCCCTATCCGGAAAACGAAGTGACGGCGGTAGCCGTGGTGATGTTTTCCGACGCATCATAAACATTCGTCGTTTAAAGGCGAAACCCTACCTTTCGAGGCCTGCTCGGTCTCTTCTTCAGGGGTTGAATAATAAGTGGGGTTGTGGGGATATTTAGACAGCGTGTAATTGGTCAGCCATTTCAAAGTTGCGACGAGTCACTCGCTGTAGATGAGCGATTTAGCCAGTACAGTACAGCCGCTAGCCTGGGGTCTTTAACGTGCACCACGCAGTAGTGATACACGACCGAACGCCGGTACGACACTCATCCAGATCGAACCGGGCAGGGGTGGGGATCAAACCCAGGATCCCTGGGTTCTGCAGCGCGAACTTTCGCTCCATGTGCTCCGAGCTGGTGTGCGCTAGACCATTCGGCCACCGATCCCCCTTCAGGGGTTGACTGCGGCTATCGGCCGTTGAGGAGCTGTATTCTGTTTTCTTCTTCTAAGGCGGTGTCTTTCGTTTTGCATCGGTGAGGTGGCGAAGACCGTTCACGTAGACGGTCCGCAGGGCGCCGTAGGGATCTATTCATGTTTTCTGGCGTCGTCTGGATGTGCCAGGATTCAATGAAAAGTCTATGTCTGGGATTGGTCCCAACGGCAAGGATGCTGGTGTTGGCCAAGTCAGTCCTGGTCCTTGACGTCGCAGTGCTCAGCTGCGGCGCTGCGTTTATGGTCGAACCACGGGCCGACCGCCTGTCACGTGCCCTCCTCGCCGTTGTCTTCCACCCCCGTCTCCCACAACCTTCAAATCATATACATTCGCACCGTGCAAGAACTCCTAACATAGAGTTTGAAAAACGGAGTACTTGCTTCTTAGTCGAATGGTTTTTTTAATATGTTCATTAATGTTCACAACAAAATCCACACACTCACCAATGTTTTCAGACTGGGGAAGTTACACCACTTTAAACACGACACGCTTATGGGTGCCAAACAAAACATTTAGAGCAAACATTTCTTCGCTAAATGTAGTGCAGAAATATTTCCACTACACCTAGGAAAGGAACGCGTCCTCCTAAGTTTAGTGGAGAAATGTTCCTGCTAAATTTAGCGGAAAATTTTTCCCACTTAATTTATCTACTTGGGCATGCCGTCGGTCACACACCACGATCGGGTGGTACAAGTATGACGAGCCATGATGATACTACTACCGCTGTAAAATGCTTCTCATACGAAACGAAGCGTTAGAATCCCCACCGCGTGAAACTGTACAGGAGGCAAATTAAAATATGGAGAAGCGCGCTGATCCTTGTTCGTTACATTGGAGTGTTCCGAGTGCTACATTCTCCATGCCAGACTTCGTTATAAGGAGCTCCACGCTCTGGTGCTAAATCAAGGCATTATACGGATATCTCTAGCAGATTCTTTTTTTAAAATAATTTCGGCTGTACTATTAAACGCTACTCGACTCTTAACTTCTACTCCACTCAGACAAGTGGAGGAAAAATGTACACCTCCACTCGAGAGGACTTTAGCTTCGCAAACGCTTCTCGTCGATTCCCCTACGGAGGAATTCCTCAAGCTATCGTACTCCCGCTAATCTCTTTGACTATTTGCTGGATCGCGGAATCGCGTTTGCCCAGCTCCGCCTATGCACAGGAATGTGGCCACGGTTAGAATTACTAAATAAGATTTCAATGTACCGAAACTCCCAAGCTCCGCGCCGTGGCGTTCAAATTTATCCATATCCGTGTCGCCATTTTTGCCCCTTGAATAGTAGACTGTACAATAACTGTACGCATACCTTGTCGCTGGCGTTGTCTAAAGGTCTTTCAGGTTAGCCTATGGCGCTGTGGATAGCCGCTTTAAATCATTTGCGACATCATTTACAATTCAGTCTAGCTTCACTCGTGTAATCATTACTCCGTGGTTCACGCTAAAGACCCCTAGATTAGTATTCATACCTCATTGGTAAAATATCTTATTTTGAAATGAGTCACCTATCACTGTCTAAATACGGCGAACTTTATCGCTCAGAGCTTAGCCGCTTATTTCTGTCATCACATTTAGCCGCTGGCATTTTTTTTGTTAACGCTTTTTGAGCATTTAAACGAGTGTCGTGTAAACGCAGAAACATTTCACCGATTTATTTACAACTCCATACACGATCTTCAGGAGTGGAAAGGAACAGGATAGATTGAAACATAAATTATCAAGCCCTTGTGATAGCTTGACAATAGCTTTGCTGCCCAGATGAAGCTCGCAGCGAAGTTCAGCAATGATTTCGCCATGACGATTTTTAATGCAGTTGGCCGCGACGCCATCTCTGTAAATGGTTAATGCAGACAAATGGAACTGACGGTGAGTTACAAGAGTGACATGATATGAAATCAATGAATCTCCAAACCGAAAACACCAAGGATGTTTGTGTCATAATTTATTCTACCCGAGCAGCAAGATCCATCACATTCACCCGGGGCATCAAGTGACATACCTAGCTAATACCGCGCTGTCAAGGCTTCATTCATGGTTTTTGTACCACAAAAAAGGAAAACAGCTATGTAATAAAAAAATAACTGAAATGACCAGAGCCTTTGTGCCCATTCACAAAATTAGCCTTAGTGCCCATTCACAAATTCATAAATTTCGCCAGTGCCATCGCATTCGATGCGATGGCACTGGCGAAGAATGACGTGTCTTGCAGTGCTCCGCTGAAAGATGTGTGTGGTTCGTGTGCAGCGCGCTTCTACTCGAAACAACAATATCTTGTTTGTTCAGCCGGCTGCGGACGTAAATTCCACTGTAAGTGCCTCAACGTCGGTCTCTATGAGTACAACGTGTACATGGAAACGGGAACAAGCACGTTCAAGTGTTCTGGCTGCACTCGGCGACATAGCCTATCTCCGAAAGTCACTGGCGCTAAAGCCTCGACCGCCAATGACGATTTCATCGACCCGGAGGGTGAGTCAGCCGCAGCGCAAGAAAGCCCGTTCATTCACGCGGGTGTTGTGCAACTCATCGAAAACTTGACGAACAAGCTGGAAATTCTGACGGCGGCATTCAAGTGCCTCAGAGTGGAAAACCGAGGCCTTCGCTCCGAGGTACTGCAGCTCCGCAAGACCGTTCTGGACAGAATCCCACTCATATCGCCGTCGCAGCCGCGTTATGCAAGTATCGCCGCAGGGACCCCGGCTACCCGCACACCTGGGCTTCACGCCCCTCCTGCGTCAGCGCGGCTCCCGCTGATTGTGCAGCCTCGACCCTCGTCGACGGTTGCTCATGAGAACCAGCCCGGCCGTTCGTCATCAAGTCCGGACACAGTGAGTGCTGACGAAAATGATTTCCCGCCGCTGAGTTCTGGATTACGCGGTGACAACAGCCCGAATTCGGCGAGCATGGGGGACGACGGTTTCATTCCAGTCAAGCGCCGGCAACGAGCCAAGCCATCGTCTGGCATTGCTAAACCGAACAAGGTGAATGCTGTTTCTCCGACCGTACGCCGCTTCGCTTTGTTTGTGTCTAGGCTCAACCCAAACACATCTGCGTCGGACATTGCGGACCTCGTTGAACCTTTCCTGGAAGGAAGGACGGTTATCTGTTCGAAGATGATAACTAGATTTCCTTCGTACTCGTCATTCCACTTGGCTTGTGACGAAGCAGCGTTTGCAGTGCTAAACGTACTTACCTGAGGTTTGGCCGGAGGGCAGTATTTTTCACCAGTTTTTCGGTCGCCTTGGTAGTACACGTGTTCAAAACGAGGAAACAATAACACCCGAAAATGGCAGCAATGCTTAGTGTCTTCTACCAAAACGTGAGGGGCGTATACGTACGAAGGCCGCATCGAGTTTATGCCGAACCTAGCTACAATTAAGTATGATGTTGTTTGCCTCACGGAAACTTGGCTTTGTGATGGAATACCGGACTCGCACTACTTTACACCTAGCTACAAGGTGTATCGCCGGGACAGGGATTACCAGACCACTGGACAAAAGTATGGTGGTGGCGTTTTAATTGCCTGTGAGTCATCTCTTTCGTTGCACCGTCGCCCCGACCTGGAATCATATTCCGAGTGTGTTTGGCTAGAGATAAAGGCAGGCGATGGCTTTAACTACCTAGTCGGTAACTATTATTTTCCGCCACTTTATGACCAAGTCCTTTTTATAGAACATTTTGATAAGATTAGTGAACAAATAGATTTTGCGAAGTACAGAGTACAGGTTTATGGAGATTTTAATCTTCCTGGAGCAAATTGGTCGCTGAGATCTGTTAATGGCAAGAACCTTATAACGACAAATAAGACATCCTGTTTATTTTCGTTCATGAACTACTGTTGCCTCGATCAATTGAACACAATCAAGAATATCACTGGAAATGTCCTTGACCTCGCTCTATCCAACATCTCAGTTGAATATGTGACCCTTGTTATAAACCCCTTAGTGCAAATGGATGTGTTTCACCACCGTTCGTAGTTGTATTCCGCCTTCCACATAAGAAGCCAGTATCTCGTGGTCACTCAACCTATCGTTACGCCAAGGGTGATTATTTGAGCATGTATAAACACTTCCAAAACTTTGACTGGAGCGCGGTTCTTGCCATCACTGATACTGAGTTGGCGTCTGAGACTTTTTCTTCCATTGTTCAAGACGCTATTGATATGTTTGTGCCACAGCGCATTTCTAAGCCTTCAGTTTATCCTGATTGGTTTTCTAAGGAGTTGAAAACCTATCTGCGTAAAAAAGAACATTTTCATATACTTTTTAAACGAACTGGATCAGATTTATTTTACGCCCAGTTTAGCATATATCGGGCTCTAACTAAAAAGTTGAACTCTAGAGATAAGCACTTGTACCTTGATCAAGTAGAGCGCAGCTTGAACCGGTGCCCAAAAGATTTTTGGCTGTTCGCAAAACAGCACACACGTGATACCAATCAGGAAATTTGCCTACGCAACCACTCAGATAACGACAGCTATGTTTCCTCCCCTAATGAGGTTACAAATGTTTTTGCCAATTACTTTAGCAACTGCTGTTGCACCGGGCAACAAGTTGTCCGGTCCATGGATATCAAGATTGACTGCCATGACTTTTTGTCTTCTATTAGAGTAGACCTGGAAGAAATCGCTGAAGCCATAAAAAATCTAAAACCAAAGTTATCTTCAGGGGCCGACTCTATCCCATCTTTTATCATCAAGGGGTGTAGTGAACTGTTCATACCCATCTTAGGGCACATTTTTAACCTTTCTCTTAGTTCTGGAGTTTTTCCATCGTTATGGAAATCTGCGGTTATTGTACCAATTTTTAAAATTAGTGATCGATCTATTTCTAGTGACTATCGGTCCATATCTTTATTGTTGGGGTTTTCCAAAGTGTTCGAGCGCGTTACACACAGACGATTTTTTTTTACTTCCACCGGAAATTTGATGCTTGCTGGCATGGTTTTCTGACTGGACGGTCGGTTGAAACTAATCTGTCCTCATCTTTGAACTATTCTGTCCCTGTTGTTATGAACAGAGGGCAAATTGATTGTATTTATTTTGATATGTCAAAAACATTTGATAAAGTGAACCACGAGTTGTTATTACGTAAATTGTCTTTATATGGTTGTTGCGCACAGTTGTGTAAATGGTTCCAAAGTTACCTATCATGTTGTCCCAACAGCGTTCGCATAAATAACAGTCGCTCAAAAACTTTCTTTTCCAATTCCGGGTGTTCCCCAAGGGTCTATTCTTGGTCCCCTTTTCTTTCTCAGTTTTGTAAACGATCTATCGTCCAATGTGAAAAATGCTGAGGTGTTAGTAAAGGTTCGTCCCTTGATTGAATAGATGTTGACTGCCCAGCGGTGTCTTGCCGGGCCAATCGTTTGATGAGCCTTGTTCAGCGGATGATCAGAAGAGTGCGACAGATGCGGGAGGACTTCGTCTAAACCGTTTATTTAGACGTTACGAGCTATAGTACACAGTATATACAAAGCAAGGGGAAATTCCCGTCCTCCAAATTAGTCCAAGTCCAAGCCAGAAAGGGGCTTCTCTCTCCCCAGTCACGGGCTTTTGAAGACGCTGACCCCCTCACTCTCGGGCGAGGATCAACCAATCATTTCAAAGTTTTGCTGGAGCCACGTGACATCCACCGTCGAATAGTTGGCAAGGGCGTCGATACACATTCGTTAACTTGCCAACGGACTACAGCCGACAGCTCCGTAACTTCGTCTCTGCATCCCGTTGCAGACAGAGCGGCGCCACCCCGGAACCCCCAGGTTGAAACCCAAGAAGCCCCGTAGAATGCGCAAGCCTCCAGATTCAAAAGAAAAACAACATCGCTTCCCGAGGGGTCATCCCGATGGGGGAGACACAGGAAGACGCTCTCCAGGGGGGCCGCGTCGGCGGAAAGGCCCGCGCGGTCTCCCGTTAGAAAAACAAAACCACACAAAACGACTGGGGAGGGAGCATCATACACGCCGCCGGACAAGGCGACCGTCGCCCGGCCGATCGAGAAACCAGACGTCCTTCCCAGAACCCTTACACCTTCCCCCAAGACTGTTTCTGGTCCTTCTTGGACCTGCTAAACAGTTAATCTAAACACACGCAAAAGAAATAAAACTAGATAACACTAGCGTGAACTTCTTCAAAACCGACTCAAAGCATGCAAACATAATCGTAAGCTGACAACAAAGTGAAACACCTAAAGACAACAAATTCTACTTTAACAAACCGGAATGCCCCGGTGCAAACATTAAAGAGGGGCCAAAACGCGTGCGTGACATTTCAAAGGCTGAAAAACAACACACACACAAAAAGAAAAACAGCGTTACATTCGCAATGCACGCATTCACAACAGCAACGAGAAGAACGTCCTTTTGAGTCCCCAAGTTCGACTCGCCAATTCACTTCACAGCCCCACAGCGCCCTGCGGCACGGGTGAGCGGGAACATTCACGTCTAACCGAGGCGGCATGGCATGATCACTCAGTCGACTCCCAAGATAAATTGTGGAGCCCAGACAACGTGTCAGCATTGCCGTTACTGGTTCCCTTCCCATGCTGGACTGTTACACTGTAACGCTGAAGGGCCGAGGCCCACCTAACCAACCCCACAAACCAGTGCTTCGCTGTCCTCATCTCTTCCGCCGTTCTGTTCTTCAACTTCACAAGGAAAGGCTGCCGTACCTCCCTGTTGCACCTGAGCCTTACCGCTCCGAGCTCTCAAAAGTTCCCAATCTTCCCCGGCAAGCAAACAGTTCACTCCCTCCGCCAGCTGATCGGTGAGCGCGCACACTAAGTCGGCTTTAGTTGGGTTTTCTACCGCCCCTGGACAGTTCAGTCTTATTGGAAGTGTTGCAAGCTTGGCCTGAATGGCGTGGCCAAAGGCGCCCACTAGCTTCACCGTGCCCGACGGTTCCCTCAAAGCTTGAGGTAGCAGGCTCTCCCGTACTACAGTGATTTCGGTACCCGTGTCGAGCACTGCTTCGGTGTGTACGTCGCCGCACGCCAGTTGAACCAATTGTAGCTTCGAGCGGCCCGTCTCCGAAATCGACCACCTCACCTCAACCCGAGCGGTTAACGCTCTGTCTGTCTGCCCTTTCGGTTCAGGAAAAGTTGCCAGCCCCTGAGGCACCTCACTACCGGAAGCGCGAGGGCAGTGCTTGGCGATGTGTCCCTGCTCATGACATACATGACACCTTACAGCCGCTCGACCCGAGTTCACGGGACCTTTGGACCCTGGCGAGCGCCCCGTCCCTGACTGTTCTGTTGGAACGTACACCTGTTTCGTGGCGCTCCCTTTTCCCTTTGCCTGCTCATAAGTCTGTAACACCCTCGCCACCTCGACCGGTGTTAACCAAGTCTCTCCCTCGCGAAGGCGAACATACTCCAGACCATCGGTACTCAGGCTCGCCTTAATCCGATCAGCAACCATGAGCTCCGTTACTGTCTCCTGCGTGTCCGCACCTCTTACCTGAAGGTAATACGTGAAGTAGGTTCGGACACGGGAGGCGAACTGAGCCCATGTTTCATCTTTTCTTTTGGCTGCGCTGTCGAACCTGTCTAGATACTCAGCTGGCGTGAGTTTGAGTTCGCTCAGCACCGCCCGTTTTACCGACTCGTAATCTAAACAATCGTCTTGCCCTAGACTGCGCAGCAGGTAGCGGACACGCTCCGTTAGTACCGGCATAATCAAATGTACTCGACTACTATCCGGCACCTGGTACGTGGTAAACAGTTTTTCCACCTCATCAAACCATAGCGGAACGTCCGCGTCGCATGGCAGGCGGTACCCTTTCAGAACTTTTGCGCATTGCGCAACCGGGTCTAAGCCTGCGTGCCGTTGATCGTCTGTTTCCGACCCAGAGGACGAAGATCGACCACTCTCTTTTCCCAGCTCCGCTCTGCGCAACGCGATCCGCTCTTCGGACTCAATCTGAAGTTGCGCTTTCCGCAACTCAAATTCTAGTTCGAGCCTCCGAATTGCGACCGCCTCCGATTCCTTTTCTGTCGCACCCTGTGGCGCGTCCTGCCCCTGACGAGAGGCTCCTGTCCCCTGCGAGTTCTCTCCATTTAACCCGTTCTCCATGTCGGCTAACATCTGACGCGTCAAAACCATAAGTCCCGCCAATTACCAGCCATGCCAACCTCGACCCAACGCAAGAAATCCCACTCACCCGGCGCAAACGTTGCAGCAGTCTGACGCCCAGAGCCCGGATATTGCGTCCTCAGTAGTCGTCCTTGGCCTCGGCGTCGGAACTCCTGACCCTTGAGGTCCCTGGTTTCAGCCACCGGTCGTTCAGCGTCGCTGTCCGATGACCCAGGTGGTTTTCTCTCCGTCGATGTGCCGCATGTGCCGCTTTCCGCCGGCAAAGCCGCTTCGGCAGTGCCGCTCCCTGACGCTCAGCGTTGCTTGTCGACGGATTCCGTAGGTCGCTCCGTTCAAGCACCTGGCCAGCCAGGAAGCTTCAGCTGGACCACTTCTGTCGCTTTCTTGATCCTCCGATCCTCACCGAGGCTCGCTCATCGCTGTCGTGCTGCGCCAGTAAAGGTTCGTCCCTTGATTGAATAGATGTTGACTGCCCAGCGGTGTCTTGCCGGGCCAATCGTTTGATGAGCCTTGTTCAGCGGATGATCAGAAGAGTGCGACAGATGCGGGAGGACTTCGTCTAAACCGTTTATTTAGACGTTACGAGCTATAGTACACAGTATATACAAAGCAAGGGGAAATTCCCGTCCTCCAAATTAGTCCAAGTCCAAGCCAGAAAGGGGCTTCTCTCTCCCCAGTCACGGGCTTTTGAAGACGCTGACCCCCTCACTCTCGGGCGAGGATCAACCAATCATTTCAAAGTTTTGCTGGAGCCACGTGACATCCACCGTCGAATGGTTGGCAAGGGCGTCGATACACATTCGTTAACTTGCCAACGGACTACAGCCGACAGCTCCGTAACTTCGTCTCTGCATCCCGTTGCAGACAGAGCGGCGCCACCCCGGAACCCCCAGGTTGAAACCCAAGAAGCCCCGTAGAATGCGCAAGCCTCCAGATTCAAAAGAAAAACAACATCGCTTCCCGAGGGGTCATCCCGATGGGGGAGACACAGGAAGACGCTCTCCAGGGGGGCCGCGTCGGCGGAAAGGCCCGCGCGGTCTCCCGTTAGAAAAACAAAACCACACAAAACGACTGGGGAGGGAGCATCATACACGCCGCCGGACAAGGCGACCGTCGCCCGGCCGATCGAGAAACCAGACGTCCTTCCCAGAACCCTTACAGTGTTGTTGTTTGCAGGTGACATTAAGATTTTTTATGAATGTTCGTACTCTCGCTGACTGCGATACTTTACAGCATGACGTGTCGCGAATAGTTCAGGTGTGCAAATTGAATGACTTGTCACTGAACCCTCTAAAAACAAAGGTATTAACTTTGTGCAAACCTTATAATGTAATACATAATAGTTATCTATTAGAAGGGATTCCCATCGAACGTGTATCTTCTGTAACAGACCTTGGCGTGTGTATAGATTAGGGATGTCGCGAACCACCCTAGGTTCGATTTCGAAAGGTTTCGATATTTTCGAAGCAAACTGAGGTTCGCATTCGAAAAATTTCGATATTTTCGTACCGACCGAGGTTGGAATTGGAAAGGTCGCAACTTTCGATCACAATGGAGTTTCGAATTAAAAAAGTTCGAAGCTTTCATGGTTTCTAAAATTTCGGGTTCAAATATTTCGAATATTTTTTACTTGAGGTTTGATCAATTCAAAGATTTCGAACTTTGCTAACTTAAAAATTTGAGATATTCGAAAAATCTAAATTTCTTGGGATCTGAAGTTCAGAAGATATCGAAATTCTTTGGATATAAAATTCGAAAAAGTCGAACGCTTCGAATTTTTATAGACATAAAGTTCGAAAACGTCGAAGATTTCGAATTTCTTTCTACATAAAGTTCAAAAAGTTCGAAGGTTTCGATTCTCTTTTAAAGCTAATTTTGAAAAAAAAAAAAACTTCGAAGATTTTGATTTTTTTTATGTGCTGGAATAATTGCCGGTGCAGAGTGACGTGTGACCATAGATCAGTAATTTTGACCGCCAGCTCGAGGGGGGGGGGGGGGTCTTTAACGTGCATAGCGCAGTAGTGATCACACGAACGCACTGTTTTACGATACTCATCCAGTTCGAAACGGCCAGGGGCGGGCATGAGGTTGAGGCTCAAAAAACCTTGAAGCGACCTGGCAAACTACCACCCCACCCCTTGCAAGCTGGTAATAATCCGATCGAACGCCGCCCGAGTGACGCTGGCATATTGTAAGTTATGTTTGTAATTGTCCTGGAGGTTTATTTTCCGGGACGGAGAAAACGCCCTGCAAAAGCACAGAAGCCGACACAACTCGAGGTCGAGGAGCGTTCTACGATACAAGTGGCGTCGGAAGAGGAAAAACGGGGGGAGGGGGGAGGGGGGGAGGTGCTCTAGCCCCCCTTCCCCCCTTCCAGATATTTCGGACTGTTAAAAAAAACAATACGGGGAAAGAGGGCGTGGTCGAGCTTATTTTAATCTGAAATTATTTATGTATATGTATAGCTACTGTCGCTCTTCACTGCATAAAAGATCGCGTAGAATCGTCATTTTCGGAAACTCGTTGTCAGAAGGCACTACTTGTCACATGCTTAGAGGTTCGGAAGTTCAAAGCTATGTCTTTTCGACCTGAATAACTGTGCCATTGGTAAAAGAAAAATAAACATAGCAATAAATGCGGGGATAAAAAGCTGGAGAAAAAAAAAAGAAACTATAAAGATTTTGCCGGACGTGTTGTATTCTTGCATATTCGAAGCTCAGAACTTCGAAACAAGTTTCTCCTACAAAATGTGTTCAGGCTAGAAAAAACATTTCCCAAAAACGTAAAGCACAAAAAAAAAATTTTTTTAATGACGTGTTGAACTTGATTAATATTAGAAATCTTCCCCCATGAGTTAATTTGTTCATCATTCCACATTATTTTGTATTCTGCAGATGGCAATCATATGTACTGTATCTGGTGTTAATTTAAATGCGATACCTCAAACAACTTAGACGAAAGAAAAAAAAACACGTTTAGAACATAATTGCCCGTAGATACATGTTTGGACATTTCTTCGAAACTCATATTCGAATAACAATAATCACATCTTACGACGACACTTACCTAGGCTATACATAGATCATTATTAAAAGTTTAACATCTCTACCGTAAATAGCTTCGGCTTTAGCGCGCTTCAAATATGGCACAAACGACAATCGTCAAAAACCCGTCGTCCTTCCTCGCCCCTTCAGGAATTTATTTCTTTAAAACTGAGCTTGCCAGAACATTGTAATAAGCGGCATTGTCTTTCGCAAGGAACGCAACACCGCATGTAAAAATTCGAGAAAAAAAATTACGATTGTACCTCACTACTTGAATTCAAATGAAACCGTCCGCCGGTCTTTCGAAGTTCGACGAACGTCGAACTTTCACCTAAAAGTCGAAGTTCATCGAACTTTTGATTTTCAGGATTCGAAAGTTCGAAACTTTTCGATTTCTCTTGATAAATAAGTTCGAAAGTTCGAAAATTATCGAATTCCTTGGCGTAGGAAGTTCGAAAGTTCGAAATCTTCGAACTTTTTAGTGCAAGAAAATCGAAAGTTCGAAAATCATCGAATTTTTTGGTGTATCAAGTTCGAAAGTTCGACAAGCATCGAATTTCGCAGCATATTAAGTTCGAAAGTTCGAAAATGATCGAATTTTCTAGCGTAATAAGTTCGACGGTTCGAAAAGCGTCGAACTTCTTAGTTCTACAAGTTCGAAAATTCGACTTCCGGCGAATTTTACGATATAGAGAGTTCGAAAATTCGAAATCTTTCGAACCTTTCGAACCGCTCGATTCGATCATCGAAACTTCGGTTCGAAAAAGTTCGCAGCATCCCCTAGTATAGGTAGTGCATTGACGTTTATTCCCCACGTGTCATCTATTGTTGGCAGAGCAACTAAGATGCTGGGACTGATTTCTCGCATCACGCAGCAGTTTAAAAGCCCAGCCTCCATTATTCGTTTGTTGGGGAGGAAGTGGCCGAGTGGGCTAACGCGTCTCAGCTCGGAGCGTGGAGCGAAAGCTTGCGCTGGGAACCTCCTGGGTTCGATTCCCCACCGCCCCTGCCCGTTTCGATCTGGATGAGTTTCGTACCGGCACGCGTTCGTGTGATCACTACTGCGTGATGCACGTTAAAAACCCCAGGTTAGCGGCTGTACCGCACTGGCTAAATTTCTCATCTACAGCTAGAGACCGATTACCCGTTGAGGCGCATCTCCCCATCAAGGCTGTATAAACATAAAGAGCAAACCAATTTTTTTTTTTTTTTATTCGTTTATTTTGCTCCCCAGTAAGATCACGGCTTGAATTCGCATCTGTAGCATGAAACTCAATATCTGGAACGCAGTCAGCGAAAATTGAAACTGTGCAAAAGCGTTTCGTACGTATTGTTTATGACCGCTATTTTCAACGTCGCTTTTATTATAATTATTACTTTCTCGTTGATAAGATTTCTTTGAGCCCATTGTTCGAAAGAAGGGCCGAGCGTGACTTAATTTTTCTACATAAGGTAGTAAATGGGATGATAGATAGCGAAATGCTTTTATCCAAAATTAACATTCATGTCCCTTCTCGGTTAACGAGGAACCATACTGCATTTTACGTCAATACCATGTGTAGATCCTCGCCCCTGTCACGGTATACAATCGTTATATAATCGCCTTAATGATACAAACATTGATCTGTTCAGTGATATATCTGTTTTCCGCCAGACAATTGGAAGCGACTTCCAACACACCTTCGACCTGTGCTTTACTTTGCTTTTATTGTGTTACTTTGTTTCTGTTCGATTTTATCATTGACTTGTGCGCCAAAGTGAAGACCTCCGGGTTGTTTTTGGGGCACATAAAAATAAAAGATTATTATTAATATTATTATATATTATTGTATAATTATTATATAATAATATATATAATTATTATATAATATATATATATATAATTATTATATAATAATTATATATAATAATAATAATATATAATTATTATATAATAATTATATAATTATATTATTATAAGCAATACAGGTTATCAAGCCTGTATTGCTTCATATGTTCAATGGCTTTATTGAAAGTTGCGTTCTTCCAGATGAACTAAAAACCGCTATTATGAGGCCCTTATACAAAGGAGGCGGAGCAAATAAGATTGAAAAATACCGGCCAATTTCTATATTGCCAATTGTTGCCCAAATCCTAGAAAACACGTATTCCAAGTTATGTCGTCCTTTCTGGACGTGCATAATGTCTTCTCACCTTGTCAGTTTGGTTTTATTCGGGAAAAGGAACTCAACCTCTGCTGGAAGATGTTTCAGATTTACTCTTTCCCGGTTTTGAAAAAAATCTTGTTAGCTGTGCCCTTTTTTTTTTTTTTGGACGTATCTAAGGCGTTTGATACGGTCATACGGTCAGCCATTCAGTCCTCTTGAGAAAACTATATAGCTACGGCTTTCGTGGCCCGTTTTTTATTTTCTATCCAATTACCTTTTGAATCGCTCACAGCTTATAATTGCAGCTGAGTCCCGCAGTCCGCGAACAATGTTAAGAGCAGGGGTACCCCAGGGCTCAATTTTGTCTCCACTTCTATGTAATTTGTTTGTTAATGATATTTCCATATCTGTCTATGAAGCCAAGCTTTATCAATATGCGGACGATACCGTAGTTGTTACTCGACATCTTAATTTTGAAAATGCCGCCCGCTCACACAGTGTGCTGCGACTACAGTCATGGACTGGTTTCAGCGAAACCCTTATGGACGTCAACGTAAATAAGACTAAACTTATCTGTTTCCATAATCCCCTTAAATATATGGCGCTGGATTTCCCTTTTGTTTTACATCACTCAAATTGTGTATCATGCAAGTGTGTTTCCATTGGAATATGTTGAATCTGTCAAGAACTGTGGGATTTTATTTGACTGCGGCCTAAATTGGAATGCTCAGTTTATGTCTCTTTGTGCAAAGTTAAAGTGTAGGTGTGGTGAACAAAAGGTAAGGGCGAAAACAAGCTGGTGGTGGTTAAACATTTCGAGAAAAAAAAAACAACACGAGACTGGGACAATAAGGGACGGACAAGACTGTGTTGTCCGTCCTTATTGTCCCAGTCTCGGAGTTTTTTTTTCGAACTGTAAGTTGCCTTTTTATATAATACCAAATCGCATGCCTTTTTCAGTACGTAAAATAATCACTCACACGCTTGCATATAGCGTGTTAGAGTATGAGATTGCAGTGTTTGGAAACTTTCTGCCCAATGGCACGGTAAAATAGATAGCATTTCGAAAAATATTTTGGAAAAGTGTATCTTATGGCTTGCAAATACCTGATAGACAGTGACCTGTTTAACTTTCTGCCAGTTCCCATGTCTCAGAAATCTGTTTACTCGAACTGTTCTCAAACGCTACTTCTGGTCTGACGATTTAAAAGAGGCGTACCTACTCATTCCCTTCGTTTTCAAGAAACATTTAAAATCCCTTTTTCCGTACTCGATACGGTAGGAATAGCCACGAATATTATGTGCGAGATATTTAACAATTTGCACTCTGAAATTCTGCAGGCTAATTCATTGCGCCAGCTGAAGAAAAGTACGAAACTTTATCTTTCTGGAGGAGAGGTTACATAACTATGTTTATATTTAATTGCATAGGTATTTGTGTACATATTATTTATGTTGCTTTGTGCACTCTAACTAACTTATTCACGTTTTTTCCCGTCTTCTGCTTTATTTGTGCTAATTTGTACTGACTGCGTTCTTCGACATTCCACCTGTGTTTCTTTCTTTTTTTTAGGGCGGCGTCTACATAGCCACTGTTGGCGTTTGGTGCTCGCCGTACTCTATATATGAATTTATGAATGTTCCTGAATACAAATTATTATTATTATTATTATTATTATTATTATTATTATTATTATTATTATTATTATTATTATTATTATTATTATTA